>JAUMJK010002058.1:0-224056 GCA_033558105.1 Coccyzus lansbergi
CCTCGCGGGGGGGGGGGCCCACTTCCGGCCACTTCCGGTGCCGCCATGCGCGATCGGACCCGGGAGCTCAAGCAGGTGTGGGGAGACCCCAAAAAAGGGGTTTGTGGACCCAAAAAAGGGGTTTGTGGACCCAAAAAACGGGTTTGTGGACCCAAAAAACGGGTTTGGGGACCTAAAAAGTGGGTCTGGGACCCAAAAAAAAATGGGTCTGGGGACCCGGAAAGGCGCAAAAACGGGGGTTTGGGGCCTAGAAAGCGACAGTTTTGGCCCCAAAAGTGGAGCTGGGACCTTAAAACTGGGGCTTTTGGCCGCGAAGTGTGGTTTGGGACACGAAACCCGAGAAGTTTCACCCCGAGAGTAGGAGCTTTGACACCCAAAGTGTGAGTTTTGTTCTCCAAGTGAGGCTGAGGTTGTGAAAATTGGCAGTTTTGAGCCCAAACCCGAGATTTGTGACCTCAAAGTGGGACTTGGGTCCCCGAAAAGCTGAGAATTTTGACCCCAAAGTGAGGCTGAGGATGTGAAAATTGGCAGTTTTGAGCCCAAACCCGAGATTTTCTGCCCCAAAGTGGGACTTGGGTCCCAAAAAGCTGTGAGTTTTGACCCCAAAGTGAGGCTGAGGATGTAAAAATTGAGCCATTTATGGGATGTTTGACTCCCAAACTGGGCTTTTTGACCCACAAAGTGGGATTTTTTACCCACAAACTGGGCTTTTTGACCCACAAACTGGTACTTTTTACTCCCAAACTGGGCTTTTTGACCCACAAACTGGGCTTTTTGACCCACAAACTGGTACTTTTTACTCCCAAAGTGGGATTTTTGACGCACAAAGTGGGATTTTTTTACCCACAAACTGGGCTTTTTGACCCACAAACTGGTACTTTTTACTCCCAAAGTGGGATTTTTGACCCACAAACTGGGCTTTTTCACCCACAAACTGGTACTTTTTACTCCCAAAGTGGGATTTTTGACCCACAAACTGGGCTTTTTGACCCACAAACTGGTACTTTTTACTCCCAAAGTGGGATTTTTGACGCACAAAGTGGGATTTTTTTACCCACAAACTGGTACTTTTTACTCCCAAAGTGGGATTTTTGACCCACAAACTGGGCTTTTTCACCCACAAACTGGTACTTTTTACTCCCAAAGTGGGATTTTTGACCCACAAACTGGGCTTTTTGACCCACAAACTGGTACTTTTTACTCCCAAAGTGGGATTTTTGACCCACAAACTGGGCTTTTTGACCCACAAACTGGTACTTTTTACTCCCAAAGTGGGATTTTTGACCCACAAACTGGGATTTTTGACCCACAAACTGGGATTTTTTTACCCACAAACTGGGCTTTTTGACCCACAAACTGATACTTTTTACTCCCAAAGTGGGATTTTTGACCCACAAACTGGGATTTTTCACCCACAAACTGGGCTTTTTGACCCACAAACTGGTACTTTTTACTCCCAAAGTGGGATTTTTGACCCACAAACTGGGCTTTTTGACCCACAAACTGGTACTTTTTACTCCCAAAGTGGGCTTTTTGACCCACAAACTGGTACTTTTTACTCCCAAAGTGGGCTTTTTGACCCACAAACTGGTACTTTTTACTCCCAAACTGGGCTTTTTGACCCACAAACTGGGATTTTTTTACCCACAAACTGGGCTTTTTCCCCCACAAACTGGGATTTTTGACCCACAAACTGGTACTTTTTACTCCCAAAGTGGGATTTTTGACCCACAAACTGGGCTTTTTCCCCCACAAACTGGGATGTTTGACCCCGAGCTGGGCTTTTTTAACCCCCAACAGGATGGGGGTGGCAGCTCTGAGGAGGGGGAGGAGGCGACGGTGGCTCTGATGGGGCTGAGCCCCCCGGGGAACGACACCTTGCGCCAGGTAAGCATCTCCTGAGCCACTCAGGGAGTTCTTCATTGGGTTTAATCATCATAGAGTCATCAGGTTGGACGAGACGCATCGAATCATCGAGTCCAAGCGCTTCCCATCGATCAACCCACGTCCCTCGGGTCTACCCACCCCTTAAACCCCTCTCCAGGGAAGGGGAATCCACCCCCTCCCTTGAGCCTCTTCCAATGACCCTCTCTGCGTGAAAAACTTCCTCCTCATCTCCAGCCCGAACCTCCCAGCGTCTTCTTCGTGTGGAATTAGCGTTAATTAGCTGGGGGGGGGGACACACAGGCGCAGGGTGTACGGGCGGCGCTGGCGACGCTGGAGCAGAAGCTGCAGGCGCTGGAGGAGAAGCAGGAGAGAGTCCTGGGGACCCCCCTGCCCCCCGAGGGTACGACCTGGGCCTCTATGGGGTCTCTATGGGGTCTCTATGGGTCTCTATGGGTCTCTATGGAGTCTCTATGGGTCTCTATGGCATCTCTGTGGGTCCCTATGGGGTCTCTGTGAGGCTCTATGGGGTCTCTATTAGTCTCTATGAGTTCCTATGGGGTCTCTGTGGATCCCTATGGGGTCCCTATGGTGTCTCTATGGCTCCCTATAGGTCTCTATGGGGTCTCTGTGGGGTCTCTGTGGGTCTCTATAGGTCCCTGTGGGGTCTCTATGGGTCCCTATAGGTCCCTGTGGGGTCTCTATGGGTCCCTGTAGGTCTCTATGGGGTCTCTATGGGTCTCTGTGGGTTCCTATGGGGTCCCTATGGGGTCCCTATGGGGTCTCTATGTGTCCCTATGGGTCCCTATGGGTCCCTATGGGGTCTCCATGGGTCCCTATGGGGTCCCTATAGGTCTCTATGGGATCTCTATTAGTCTCTATAGGTCCCTATGGGGTCTCTATGTGTCCCTATGGGGTCTCTGTGGGTCCCTATGGGTCTCTATGGGGTCTCTGTGGGGTCTCTATGGCTCCCTATAGGTCTCTCTGGGGTCTCTATGGGTCCCTATAGGTCTCTATGTGGTCTCTATGAGTTCCTATGGGGTCTCTATGGGTCTCTGTGGGTCCCTATGGGGTCTCTATGGGTCTCTGTGGGTCCCTGTGGGGTCTCTGTGGGTCCCTATGGGTCAATCTGTGGGTCTGTGGGTCCCTATGGGTCAATCTGTGGGGTCTCTGTGGGTCCCTATGGGTCAATCTGTGGGTCTGTGGGTCCCTGTGGGTCAATCTGTGGGTCTGTGGGTCCCTATGGGTCAATCTGTGGGTCTGTGGGTCCCTATGGGTCAATCTGTGGGTCTGTGGGTCCCTATGGGTCAATCTGTGGGTCCCTGTGGGTCCCTATGGGTCAATCTGTGGGTCCCTATGGGTCAATCTGTGGGTCTGTGGGTCCCTATGGGTCAATCTGTGGGTCCCTGTGGGTCAATCTGTGGGTCTGTGGGTCCCTATGGGTCAATCTGTGGGTCTGTGGGTCCCTATGGGTCAATCTGTGGGTCCCTGTGGGTCAATCTGTGGGTCTGTGGGTCCCTGTGGGTCAATCTGTGGGTCTGTGGGTCCCTATGGGTCAATCTGTGGGTCCCTGTGGGTCAATCTGTGGGTCTGTGGGTCCCTGTGGGTCAATCTGTGGGTCTGTGGCCGCCCCCAGGGCTCAAGCAGGAGCTGCAGACTCTTCGAGAGGAGATCCAGGCGCTGACTCAGCAGATTCGCACCCGACTCAGAGGTTTGGGGTTGGGGGGTGGGGACACCACCCCGAGACCCCCCAATTCCCCCCCCAGACCCCCATTTACCCCCCCCCAAACCCCCCTCTTTGCCCCCAAAATCCTTGTTTTTCCCCCCAAAAATCTTCCCTCCAAGCTCTGGAGCCCAAACGGGAGGAGGAGGAGGAGGAGGATGAAGATTGGGGCAGTGTCCGGGCTCGAGTCAGGAGAACCCAGGTGAGGGAGGTGGCTTTTGGGGGTCAAAAAGGGGGGCTTGGGGGTCAAAAAGGGGGGCTTGGGGGTCAAAAAGGGGGATTTTGGGGTCAAAAAGGGGCTTTTGAGGTCAGCAAGTGGGACTTTGTGGTCTCTGTGGAGGCCATTTGGGTCGTCAACTTGGTGGTTTTGGGGCCTCTCGGAGGATTTGGGGCGAAGAAAGTGGGGGTTTTGGGGTCTCCGAGTGGGGGTTTTGGGGTCTCCGAGTGGGGATTTGGGGGTCTCTCTGACGCTGGGTCCCGTGTCCCCCCCACCCCCCCCCCCAGCACGGGCTGCTGGCTCAGCAGTTCTTGGCCCTCACCGGCCGCTGCCACTCGGCCCAAGCTCGTTACCGGCAACGAAGCCTCGACCGCATCCGCCGCCAGCTCCACATCGGTGAGGGAAGGGGGGCCCTGGTGGCCCCAGAAGAGGTCCTAGTAGCCCAGAAAGAGGTCCTGGTGGCCCCTGAGGTGGCTCCTGTGACCCATAAGAGGTCCTGGTGGCCCCTGAGGTGGCTCCTGTGGCCCATAAGAGGTCCTGGTGACCCATAAGAGGTCCTGGTGGCCCCTGAGGAGGCTCCTGTGACCCATAAGAGGTCCTGGTGACCCATAAGAGGTCCTGGTGGCCCCTGAGGAGGCTCCTGTGGCCCCTAAGGAGGTCCTGGTGACCCATAAGAGGTCCTAGTAGCCCAGAAAGAGGTCCTGGTGGCCCCTGAGGTGGCTCCTGTGACCCATAAGAGGTCCTGGTGGCCCCTGAGGTGGCTCCTGTGGCCCATAAGAGGTCCTGGTGACCCATAAGAGGTCCTGGTGGCCCCTGAGGAGGCTCCTGTGGCCCCTAAGGAGGTCCTGGTGACCCATAAGAGGTCCTAGTAGCCCAGAAAGAGGTCCTGGTGGCCCCTAAGGTGGCTCCTGGGTCCCTAAGGAGGTCCTAGTGACCCATAAGAGGTCCTGGTGACCCCTAAGGAGGCTCCTGTGTCCCTAAGGAGGTCCTGGTGACCGATAAGAGGTCCTGGTGACCCCTGAGGAGGCTCCTGTGTCCCTAAGGAGGTCCTGGTGACCGATAAGAGGTCCTGGTGGCCCCTGAGGAGGCTCCTGTGTCCCTAAGGAGGTCCTGGTGACCCATAAGAGGTCCTGGTGGCCCCTGAGGTGGCTCCTGTGGCCCCTAAGAGGTCCTGGTGACCCATAAGAGGTCCTGGTGGCCCCTGAGGAGGCTCCTGTGGCCCATAAGAGGTCCTGGTGACCCATAAGAGGTCCTAGTAGCCCATAAAGAGGTCCTGGTGGCCCCTGAGGTGGCTCCTGTGGCCCATAAGAGGTCCTGGTGACCCCTAAGAGGTCCTGGTGACCCCTAAGAGGTCCTGGTGGCCCCCGGTGGCCCTGGTGACGCGTGTCCCCCCAGCCGGGAGCCCCTCGGTGACGGAGGAGGAGCTGGAGCAGATGGTGGAGAGCGGCCAGAGCCAGGTCTTCATCTCCAACGTGAGTGGGTTTTTTTTTTTTGGGGGGGGTGGTGGGTCTTGGTGGTGTCTGAGAGGTCCTGGTGGCCCTTGAGAAGGTCCTTATGGTCCTTGAGGAGCTTCTTGTTGTTTCCAAGAGGTTCTTGTGGCCCTTAAGGAGCTTCTTATGGTCCTTAAGGAGGTCCTTATGGTCCTTGAGGAGGTTCTTGTTGCTCCCGAGAGGCCCTTGTGGCCCTTAAGGAGCTTCTTATGGTCCTTGAGGAGGTTCTTTTGGTCCTTGAGGAGGTTCTTTTGGTCCTTGAGGAGGTCCTTATGGTCCTTGAGGAGGTTCTTGTTCCCAAGAGGCTCTTGTGGCCCTTAAGGAGCTTCTTTTGGTCCTTGAGGAGGTTCTTTTGGTCCTTGAGGAGGTTCTTTTGGTCCTTGAGGAGGTCCTTATGGTCCTTATGGTCCTTGAGGAGGTTCTTGTTGCTCCCGAGAGGCCCTTGTGGCCCTTAAGGAGGTTCTTTTGGTCCTTGAGGAGGTTCTTTTGGTCCTTAAGGAGGTCCTTATGGTCCTTGAGGAGCTTCTTGTTGTTTCCAAGAGGTTCTTGTGGCCCTTAAGGAGCTTCTTATGGTCCTTAAGGAGGTCCTTATGGTCCTTGAGGAGGTCCTTATGGTCCTTGAGGAGCTTCTTGTTGTTTCCAAGAGGTTCTTGTGGCCCTTAAGGAGCTTCTTATGGTCCTTGAGGAGGTTCTTATGGTCCTTGAGGAGGTTCTTGTTGTTCCCGAGAGGCTCTTGTGGCCCTTAAGGAGCTTCTTGTGGCCCTTAAGGAGGTTCTTTTGGTCCTTGAGGAGGTCCTTTTGGTCCTTGAGGAGGTCCTTATGGTCCTTGAGGAGGTTCTTGTTCCCAAGAGGCTTTTGTGGCCCTTAAGGAGCTTCTTATGGTCCTTAAGGAGCTTCTTATGGTCCTTGAGGAGGTTCTTTTGGTCCTTGAGGAGGTCCTTATGGTCCTTGAGGAGGTCCTTATGGTCCTTGAGGAGCTTCTTGTTGTTCCCGAGAGGCTCTTGTGGCCCTTAAGGAGGTCCTGGTGACCTGTGGGTGGTCCTGGTGGCCCCTGGGAGGTGGTCCTGGTGGCCCCTGAGGCGGTTGTGGTGGCCGCAGGTGCTGGGGGCGACGCGGGCGACGCGGGAGGCCCTGGAGGAGGTGACCGTGAGGCACCGGGAGCTCCAGCGCCTGGAGAAGGGGCTGAGGGAGCTGGGGGAGCTCTTCAGCCTCCTCAGCACCAACCTGGAGGGGCAGGTGACGCTGGGAAGGCACTGGGAAGGGACTGGGAGGGGGTTGGAGGGGACTGGGAGGCACTGGGAGGGGGTTGGAGGGGACTGGGTGGGACTGGGAGGCACGGGGAAGGGACTGGTGGAACTGGGAGGAACTGGGAAGGGATTGAAAGGGACTGGGAGGCACTGGGAGGGGGTTGGAGGGAACCGGGAGGGGATTGGAGAGAACTGGGAGGGGATTGGAAGGGACTGGGGGAACTGGGAGGGGATTGGAAGGGACTGGGGGAACTGGGAGGAACTGGGAGGGGGTTGAAGGGACTGGGAGGAACTGGGAGGGGGTTGGAGGGAACTGGGAGGGGATTGGAAGGGACTGGGGGAACTGGGAGGAACTGGGAGGGGGTTGAAGGGACTGGGAGGAACTGGGAGGGGGTTGGAGGGAACTGGGAGGGGATTGGAAGGGACTGGGGGAACTGGGAGGAACTGCGAGGGGGTTGAAGGGACTGGGAGGAACTGGGAGGGGGTTGGAGGGAACTGGGAGGAATTGGGAAGGGACTGAAGGGAACTGGGAGGGGATTGGAAGGCACTGGGGGAACTGGGAGGAACTGGGAGGGGGTTGAAGGGACTGGGAGGAACTGGGAGGGGGTTGGAGGGAACTGGGAGGAATTGGGAAGGGACTGAAGGGAACTGGGAGGGGATTGGAAGGCACTGGGGGAACTGGGAGGAACTGGGAGGGGGTTGGAGGGAACTGGGAGGCACTGGGAAGGGATTGAAAGGGACTGGGAGGGAATTGGGGGCCACTGGGAAGCACTGGGAGAGAAGGAGATGCTTCTCATTGTTTCTTGGTGGCCTGTACTGGTCCATACTGGTCCGTACTGGTCCATACTGGTCTGTACTGGTGTGCAGGGGGAGATGATCGATCGCATCGAGCGGAACGTCTTGGCCTCGGGCGCTCGGCTGGACGAGGGGCGGAGTCAGCTGAGGGCAGCAGCCAGGGGGCGGGGCCAGGCCCGCAGGGTGAGGCCACGCCCCCTCCATTGAAGTCTATGGCATGGAGGCCATGCCCCCTTCATTGGAGTATATTATGCTGAGGCCACGCCCCCTCCATTGGAGCCTATGGTGCTGAGGCCACGCCCCCTCCATTGGAGCCTATGGTGCTGAGCCCTCCATTGGAGCCTATGGTGCTGAGGCCACGCCCCCTCCATTGGAGCCTATGGTGCTGAGGCCACGCCCCCTCCATTAGAGCCTATGGTGCTGAGCCCTCCATTGGAGCCTATGGTGCTGAGGCCACGCCCCCTCCATTGGAGCCTATGGTGCTGAGGCCACGCCCCCTCCATTAGAGCCTATGGTGCTGAGCCCTCCATTGGAGCCTATGGTGCTGAGGCCACGCCCCCTCCATTGGAGCCTATGGTGCTGAGGCCACGCCCCCTCCATTAGAGCCTATGGTGCTGAGCCCTCCATTAGAGCCTATGGTGCTGAGGCCACGCCCCCTCCATTAGAATAAAGTAGTGGCCACGCCCCCTTCCAGTGCCCACCAGTGCCACCTAGTTCATCCCAGTCCCCTCTAGTCTTCTCCCAGTCCCTCCCATTTCCTCCCAGTCCCCTCCCAGTTCACACTCAGCCCCTCCCAGTCTCCTCTAGTTCTCTCCCTGTCCCTTCTAATCCTCTCCTAGTTCACCCCAGTCCCTCCCAGTCCCTCCCAGTCCATGTCCAGCCCCTCCCAGTTCATCCCAGTCCCTCCCAGTCCATCCCAGTTCCCCCCACAGAAGAAGCTCTTGGTCGTCGCCTGCGTTGCCATCACCGTCCTCGTCATCGGAGCCATCATTGCCGGCACCGTCGCAGCCTAAAAACCCCCCTTCTTACTGGTGAGGGACTGGGATGGACTGGGAGGAGATGGGGGGGGCACTGGGAGTGACTGTGAGGGGAACTAGGGGTCACTGGGATGGACTGGGAGGGACTGGGATGGGCTAGGGGGGCATTGGGACAGACTGCGTGGGCTTTATGGGGGACGAGTGGCCCAAACTGGGAGGGACTGGGAGGCACTGGGATGAACTGGGAGGGACCGGGATAAACTGGAAGGTGACTGGGAGGCCCTGGGAGGGGGACTGGGTTGAACTGGGAGCAACTGGTCCAGCCCTGGTGACCCTTTTGCCCCCCTCTGACCTCCCCCCCCCCCGCCAGGTGTCTGACATCACTTCCTGTCCCTGGTGACATCACTTCCTGTCCAGGTTGGGGGAAGAGACCCCCCAATAAAGCACTTTTTTTTCACCTCAAACTTGTGTCGCTGCCTCTCCCTTCCCCCCAACCCTGGGGGGGGCACTGGGAGGGACTGGGAGGCACTGGGAGGGGATTAGGGGCCATTGGGAGGGATTGGGAGGGACTGGGAGGGGATTAGGGGGCATTGGGAGGCACTGGGAGGGGACTGGGATGGATTAGGAGGGACTGGGAGGGAATTGGGAGGCACTGGGAGGGGATTGGGAGGCACTGGGATGGATTGAGAGGGACTGGGAGGGGATTGGGTGACACTGGGAGGCACTGGTAGGGGACTGGGATGGACTGGGGGGGCACTGGGATGGATTGGGAAGGACTGGGAGGGGATTGGGAGGCACTGGGAGGGGACTGGGAGGCACTGGGAGGCACTGGTTGAGGATTAGGGGTCACTGAGAGGGACTGGGGGTGACTGGGACAAACTGGAAGGGACTGGGATGAGCTGAGAGTGACTGGGCCTAACTGGGATGAACTGGGAGGGCCCGAGCGGAACTGGAGGGGGAACTGGGAGGGCTCTAGGGGGAGTCACTGGGCCAAACTGGTGTGAACTGGGTCTCCCCTCCCCCCCTCCACCCCCCACCACATCCTGGGAGGGGGGGGAGGGGCCCGGATGTGGCTCCCCTCCCCCACCCTGGGGCCCTGCCAGCAGTGAGTGCCGACTGGGAGGGACTGGGATGAACTGGGATGGGATTGGAGGGACTGGGATGAGATTGGAGGCGACTGGGATAGGATGAGAGGCGACTGGGATGGACTGGGATGGGATTGGAGGGGACTGGGGTTGACTGGGATGAACTGGGAGGGGATTGGAGTGGGTTAGGAGCACTGGGATGGGATTGGATGGGATTGGATGGGACTGGGTTGACTGGGATGAACTGGGAGGGGATTGGGAGGGGCTATGAGCACTGGGGTGAACTGGGAGGGGATTGGATGGGACTGGGAGGGACTGGGAGGGGATTGGATGGGACTGGGAGGGACTGGGATGGGATTGGAGGGGACTGGGATGAACTGGGATGAACCGGGAGGGGATTGGATGGGATTGGATGGGACTGGGATGGGATTGGAGGGCACTGGGATGGACTGGGATGAACTGGGAGGGGATTGGAGGGGGCTGGAAGGCATTGGGATGGGCTGAAAGGGGGGACTGGGATGAACTGGGAAGGACTGGGAGGGGGGTCACTGGTTCCCTGTGTGTGTCCCCCTGGGGTCCTCCAGCCCCATCTTCCTCCATCTCCTCCATCTCCTCCATCTCCTCCACCTCCTCCATCTTCTCCATCCTTCTATCTATCTCCTCCATTTTCTCCATCTCCTCCATGTTCTCCACCTCCTCCATCTCCTCCATCTCCTCCATCTTCTCCATCCTTCTATCTCCTCCATCTCCACCTCCTCCATCTCCTCCATTTTCTCCATCTCCTCCATGTTCTCCACCTCCTCCATCTCCTCCATCCTTCCATCTCCTCCATCTCCTCCACCTCCTCCATCTCATCCCTCCACCTCCTCCTCCACCACCTCCCCCTCCCTCTTCTCCCCGCAGGCCATGTCCGTCCTCCTCCTCGTCCTCCTCGTCCTCGTCCTCGGCCTGGTCCCCACCGCCCCCCAGTGCCACCGCGCCCGCGGCTCCTCCTGCCACGTCCCCGTCGTCCCCGGCCTCCACCCCCTGGGCTGGGGGTTGGACGTCACCACCCTGGAGCTCTCGGGGGTCCCCGTCGTCCCCCTGGAGTCTTCTCCTCCTCCTCCCCGTGGGGGTCACGGCTGCGTCCTCTGCGTCGACCCCCTCGGGGGCGGCCGACTCCGCCGCCTCCCGCCCAACGTGTGGGGCTGGCGCGGGGGTCGCCGCTGCCGCCAGGGCCTGCGGGTGGCCACGGGGGGCCAGGCCCTGGGGAGCCTGGTGGCCACGGGCGAGGAGGTGGCCGAGGGCTGGAGGTTGGGGCTGCAGGGGCTGCCGGGACCCGGGGGCTCGGGGAGCTTGGTGTTGGCCGGGTCCCACTCGCGAGTGGCCGACTTCGGGCTCCAGCGGCAGCGCCAGGACCGCTTCGGCTACTCCAGCCTGGAGCTGCACTGCCTCCACTACTGGTGGGTCCTCTCCTGCTGCTCCATCATCTCCATCTTCTCCATCTCCGTCGTCTCCCTTTCCTTCTCCTCCATCTCGTCTCTCTCCATCTCCTCCTCCTCCTCCTCCATCTTCTCCATCTCTCTATTTCCTCCATCTCTTCCACCTTCATCTCCATCTTCTCCTCCTCCATCTCCTCCATCATCTCCATCTCCATCATCGTCTCCCTTTCCTTCTCCTCCATCTCGTCTCTCTCCATCTCCTCCTCCTCCTCCTCCATCTTCTCCGTCTCTCTATTTCCTCCATCTCCTCCATCTCTTCCACCTTCATCTCCATCTTCTCCTCCTCCATCTCCTCCATCTCCTCCATCTCCATCATCGTCTCCCTTTCCTTCTCCTCCATCTCGTCTCTCTCCATCTCCTCCTCCTCCATCTTCTCCGTCTCTCTATTTCCTCCATCTCCTCCATCTCTTCCACCTTCATCTCCATCTTCTCCATCTCCTCCATCTCCATCATCGTCTCCCTTTCCTTCTCCTCCATCTTCTCCATCTTCTCCTCCTCCATCTTCTCCATCTCCTCAATCTCTTCCACCTCCAGCTTTTCCATCTCCATCTTCTCAATCTCTTGCACCTTCATCACCATCTTCTCCTCCATCTCCATCATCTCCCTTTCCTTCTCCTCCATCTTGTCCCTCTTTGTCTCCTCCATCCCCTTCAACTTCTCTCTGTCTTCCATCTTCCCCTCCTCCATCTCCATCTATCTCCTCCATCTCTTCCACCTCCATCACCTCCATCTTCTCCTCCTCTATCTTCTCCATCTCTCTATTTCCTCCATCTCCATCTCCTCAATCTCTTGCACCTTCATCTCCATCTTCTCCTCCATCTTCTCCATCTCCTCCATCTCTTCCACTTCCTCCATCTTCTCCTCCTCCATCTTCTCCATCTCTCTATTTCCTCCATCTCCATCTCCTCAATCTCTTCCATCTCCTCAGCTCCTCCATCTCTTCCACCTCCTCCACCTCCATCTTTCCCGTCTCCTCCATCTCCATCTTCTCAATCTCTTGCACCTTCACCTCCATCTTCTCCTCCATCTCCATCTTCTCCATCTCTTCCATCTCCATCTCCTCAATCTCTTCCACCTTCATCTCCATCTTCTCCTTCTCCGTCTCCTCCATCTCTTCCACCTTCTCCACCTCCATCTTTTCCATCTCCTCCATCTCCATCTCCTCAATCTCTTGCACCTTCATCTCCATCTTCTCCTTCTCCGTCTCCTCCATCTCTTCCGCCTTCTCCACCTCCATCTTTTCCATCTCCTCCATCTCCATCTCCTCAATCTCTTCCACTTTCATCTCCATCTCCTCCTCCATCTCCATCTCCTCAGTCTCTTCCACCTTCATCTCCATCTCCTCCTCCATCTCCATCTCCTCAGTCTCTTCCACCTTCATCTCCATCTTCTCCTTCTCCGTCTCCTCCATCTCTTCCGCCTTCTCCACCTCCATCTTTTCCATCTCCTCCATCTCCATCTCCTCAATCTCTTCCACTTTCATCTCCATCTCCTCCTCCATCTCCATCTCCTCAGTCTCTTCCACCTTCATCTCCATCTCCTCCTCCTCCTCCATCTCTTGCAGGTCCCACTTGTCCCCCAAGGCCCGTCCCTCCTCCTCCTTCCTCTCGGCCGTCTCCTCCCTCCCCCGCAACTTCTCCCGCTCCTCGGCCGCCGCCTTCTCCTCCTTCTTCTCCACCTTCGGCACCCACGTGGTCTCCTTGGCCGGCCTGGGGGGCCTCCTTCGCTCCGTCACCGCCGTCCGCTCCTGCCGCGCCGCCCTGGTGGCCGCCAGCGTGCGCGAGGTGGCCACCTGCCTGGCCCTGGAGGTGTCCGCCGGGGGCGGCCTGGGCCGGGCGGGCGCCGCCGCCTCCGCCTGCCGCCGGGCCCGCTCCTCCCACCTCTCCAACGGCTCCTTCCACGAGCTCTTCTCCGAGCGGCTCGTCGAGGTGCGAGGCGGCCGCCAAGACGGAGACCTCCTCTACGGCCACCCCGGCGCCCACACCCGTTGGCTGCAAAGCCTCCCGGCTTCCCCCGGCTTGGTGGCAGCTCGGCTCCGCCCCCTCCACCTGCTGGTGGCCCCGGGAGACCCTCGCCGGGCGGCCCTGGGGGCGGCCATTGCCGACTACGTCTCGTGGCGGAGCCTGAAGGTGGGTTGCAGCCGCCGGTGCCCCCGCGGCGGCCACGCGGTGGCCCCGTGCGTCTGCGGCTGCGCCCCCGGCGCCGGCGTCACCGCCGACTGCTGCTCGCGCCAGCGGGGTTTGGCCCGATTGACCGTGGCCGTGGCCCGCGGCTCCGGCTGGTGGGGGGACGTCTTCTCCAAGCCCGACGTCTACGTCCGCGTCTCCTACGGCGCCAGCCGGGCCCAGACCGAGACCGTGTGGAACCAGGGGAGGCCGCGCTGGGACGTCCTCCTGGACCTGGGGGTGGTGGAGCTGCTCCCCGGGCGGCAGCTCCTCCTGGAGGTGTGGGACGAGGACAACCGGTGGGACGACGACCTCCTGGGCGCCTGCCGGGAGGAGCTGAGGGCCGGGGGGAACCACAGCCGCGTCTGCTTCCCCGGAGGAGGAGGCCGCTTGGACTTCTCCTACCAGGCGGCCTGCGGGCCGGCCCTGGGGGGGCCCCTCTGCTCCGACTACGTCCCCCAGGCGCCTCAAGAAGACGACGGCGGCGTCTCCAGGTTCTCCACGTGGCCGCCGAGCCCTCAGGAAGCTTCGTCGGAGCGAGAAGAAGGAGCCGGAGCCGGAAGCTCCCGCCCGGAAGGCGTCTGGGGAGGCCTGGAGGAGCCCCAGGGCGGAGGAGCCTCCGCGGAGGGCGAGGAGGTGGGCTTCAGGGACGACCTGGAGCCCACGGATGCCTTCGGGGACCTCCCGGAGCCCTTGGGAGACCTGGAGGAAGGGTTGGCGGAGGTGGGAGAGGGAGCCGGAGCTCGGAAGGAGCTCCCGGAGCCTCCATCGGGAGGCGGGATGGGGGCTCCAGAGCTGGAGATGACGTCCGGGCTCCAGGAGGCCCCGGAGAACCTCCCGGATCCGGGTTCCGCCTTCAGGAGGCCCCATAGAACCTTCTAGATCCCAGTTCCACCCTCCAGGAGTCCCCACAGAACCTTCCGGATCCCAGTTCCACCCTCCAGGAGGCCCCGTGGAACCTTCTGGATCAGGTTCCCCCTCCCAGGAGGCTCCGTGGAACCTTCCAGAACCTTCCAGAAGGTCCATATTGTCCCCTCCCCCCCCCCCCAGCTTTGGAGCCCCCAGTGGGCGAATAAAAGCTTTGAGCAGCAGGACTGAGACTGGAAGCTACTGGGAGGGCAGTGGGGGGGGGAACTGGGAGGCACTGGGAAGGGACTGGGAGGGGAATGGGAGCTCTGGGAGGGGAATGGGAGCACTGGGAGAAACGGGGATTGGGCCACTAGGAGGGAACTGGGAGGCACTGGGGTTGAACTGGGAGCACAGGGAGGAACTGGGAGCACTGGGATGGGGACACTGGAAGCACTGAGGCTGAACTGGGAGAGAGTGGGAGGCACTGGGAGCACTAGGGGTGAACTGGGAGCCACTGGGAGGGACTGGGAGGAACTAGAAGCACTGGGATTGGAGCTCTGGGAGGCACTGGGAGCACCGAGGCTGAAATGGGAGGGACTGGGGTTGGGGCATTGGGCTGGACTGGGAGGGACTGGGAGAGACTGGGAGGCACTAGGAGCACCGGGAAGAACTGGGCACACTGGGGGTGAACTGGGAGCACTGGGATTGGGGGAACTGGGAGGGACTGGGAGTGGCAGGAAGCGTTACTGGGAGGGACTGGGCTGAACTGGGAGCCCTCCAGTCCTGCCCCACAAGCGGCTCCGCCCTGAGCACTTCCTCCCCACTTCCGCCCCACACGCCCCGAGGGCCGCGACCCACAGGTATTGGGGGCTGCTATGGGGCAGCTCTGGGGCTGCTATGGGGTCTATGGGGCAGCTATGGGGCTGCTATGGGGTCTGTGGGGCTGCTATGGGGCAGCTGTGGGGCTCCTATGGGATCTGTGGGGCTGCTATGGGGCTCCTATGAGGTCTATGGGGCTCCTATGGGGTCTATGGGGCTGCTATGGGGCTGCTATGGGGTCTGTGGGGCAGATATGGGGCTCCTAAGGGGTCTATGGGGCTGCTATGGGGCTGCTATGGGGTCTGTGGGGCAGATATGGGGCTCCTAAGGGGTCTATGGGGCTGCTATGGGGCTGCTATGGGATCTGTGGGCCTGCTATGGGGCTCCTATGGGGTCTATGGGGCAGATATGGGGCCTATGGGGTTCCTAAGGGGTCGTATGGGGCTGCTATGGGGCAGCTGTAGGGCTGCTATGGGACTCCTATGAGGTCTATGGGGTTTCTAAGGGGTCTATGGGGCTGCTATGGGGCAGCTGTGGGGCTGCTATGGTGTCTGTGGGGCTGCTATGGGGCTCCTATGAGGTCTATGGGGTTTCTAAGGGGTCTATGGGGCAGCTGTGGGGCTGCTATGGGATCTGTGGGGCTGCTATGGGGCTCCTATGGGGTCTATGGGGCTCCTATGAGGTCTATGGGGTTTCTAAGGGGTCTATGGGGCTGCTATGGGGCTGCTATAGGGTCTGTGGGGCTGCTATGGGGTCTGTGGGGCAGCTATGGGGCTCCTATGGGGTCTATGTGGCTCCTAAGAGGTCTATGGGGCTGCTATGGGGAAGATTTTGGATCTATGGGGCAGCTGTGGGGCAGCTATGGCGTCTATGGGGCTGCTATGGGGCAGCCGTGACCCCTGCCTGCCCCCCAGCTGCCCCTCTCGCCATGGGTCGCCACCCCCCAACCCTGCTGCTCGTCGCCCTCTGGGCCCTGGTGGCCACCGACGACCCCCCGGTGGCCACCGTGACCCACCCTGGGGCCACCTGGGACCCCCATGGCCACCAAAGTCCCACGGTGGCTACCTGGGGCCACCAAGTGTCCACCGTGGGCTTCCAAGTGACCTCAGTGGCCACCGAGGGGGAGGAACCAGCCTCAGAGCCCACCCTGGGCTACCAAGGCTCCACCCTGGGCTACCAAGAGGCCTCCCTGGGCGACCATCCCACCTTGGTGGCCACCAAGAGCGAGGAACCGGCCTTTACGACCACCCTGGGCTACCAAGAGACCTCCCTGGGCCACCATCCCACCTTGGTGGCCACCAAGAGCGAGGAACCGGCCTTTACGACTATCCTGGGCTACCAAGAGACCTCCCTGGGCTACCAAGAGACCTCCCTGGGCCACCATCCCACCTTGGTGGCCACCAAGAGCAAGGAAGTAGCCTCGATGACCACCCTGGGCTACCAAGATGCCACCTTGGGCTACCAAGAGACCTCCCAGGGCCACCATCCCACCTCGGTGGCCACCAGGAGTGCGCAACCGACCTCGACGCCCCCCGTGGGCTACCGACCCGGTCCTGTGGGCCACCAGCCCCCCCGGGTGGCCACCGACCCCCAGACGGAGGAGCCGCCGGTGGCCCGGGGCCCCTCGTGGCCTTGGTGGGGGGGGGGTGGCAGTGGCCACGGTGGCCGCATTGGTAGTCGTGGGGCTAGCGGCAGCCATCTTGGTGCGTCGGCAGCGCCGCTCGGGCTCCACCATCTTGGCGCCGTGGGCCGGGCCGGTGCCCTTCGAGGACGAGGATGGCGGCCACGTGGAGCCCTTGGTAGCCACCGTGGCCGCCGGGCAAGCGGGAGGTACGCTGGGGACCTTCCGGGCCTCCTCGGAGGCCGTGGCCATGGAGGAGGTGCCGGGGCCTGTTCCTGCGGCGACCGGCGACATCCCATAGTATTTCATTCTTCAATAAACAAGGCTCCCGTGGTCCGAGAGGAAGGTGGTCAGAGCCCCTGCTTGACCAACTGGACACCCACAAGTCTTTGGGGCCAGATGGGATACATCCTAGGGTATTGAGGCTCTGGAGTGAGTCCAGAGAAGAGCAACGAGGCTGGGGAAGGGGCTGGAGAACAGGCCCTACGAGGAGCGGCTGAGAGAGCTGGGGGGGTTTATCCTGGAGAAGAGGAGGCTGAGAGGAGACCTCATTGCTCTCTGCAACTCCCTGAAAGGAGGTTGTGGAGAGGAGGGAGCTGGGCTCTTCTCCCAAGGGACAGGACGAGAGGGAATGGCCTCGAGCTCCACCAGGGGAGGTTTAGGCTGGAGATTAGGAGGAGGTTTTTCCCAGAAAGGGTCATTGGGCACTGGAACAGGCTGCCCAGGGAGGGGGTTGAGTCGCCTTCCCTGGAGGTGTTTAAGGCACAGGTGGATGAGGTCCTGAGGGACATGGTTTAGTGTTTGATAGGAATGGTTGGACTAGAAGATCCGATGGGTCTCTCCCAACCTGGTTGTTCTGTGATTCTGTAATTATCCTGTGATTTTTTTTAAAATGTGTGCCATTCAGTCCCATCACTAAATCCCAAGAACGTGGCAGTGGAAGCACCTCATTCCTCGGAAGGATCCTTTCAGGCATTTGCTGCTGTGGTTCTCATTAAGAACACAATCAGAATTAATCAAACTCAGCCGCTCCCCAGGTCCTATTTCTCCCTCTGAGGAGGTTCACCTGGCCTTGTTCTCAGGTGGTGGGAATGAAGTCCCAGGGGCTAGAGAAGCCCCAGGCCTTGCCTCAGGCTAGTCCTTCAGCTTCATGTTTTCCTTGAGATCAGAGCTTTGCTGCTGCTTCAACTTTCTGGAGCTTTTGAGGAGGAGATGCTAGAATGGTAAGCTTTTTTTTTTTTTTGTTGTTGTTGTTGTTGTTTTTACAGCATCTATGTTTATTTATTTTTGTATTCAGGCGTATGTTCGGTTTCAGAATCATAGAATCGCTAGGTTGGAAGAGACCCACTGGATCATCGAGTCCAACCATTGCTATCAAACACTAAGCCGTGTCCCTCAGGACCTCCTCTACCTGCCCCTTAAACATCTCCAGGGAAGGGGAATCTTAACCACCTCCCTGGGCAGCCTGTTCCAGTGACCCTTTCTGTGAAAAGCTGCTTCCTGATGTCCTAAAGCCTAAATCTCCCCTGGTGGAGCATCAAAAGGACCCCCAGACCCTTCCTAGAGACCCTCAGGACAGTTCTAAATGCCGCAGACCCTTCTAGAGACCCCCAGGACCCTTCTCAATGCCCCAAGATCCTCCTAGAGACACCCGAACCCTTCTAAAGGCCCCTGGGTTAGGTTTAGGCTTAGGGTGAAGGAAAGGTTTAGGGTTAGGATTATGTATAGGACTCTTCTAAAGGCCCCCAGAGCCTTCTAGAGGCCACTAGGATGCTTCTAAAGGCCCCCAGACCCTTCTAGACCCCCTCGGGGCCTTTCTAAAGGCCCCCAGACCCTTGTAATGCTGCTCAGGACTTTTTAAGGGCCCCCAGACCATTCTAATGCCCCTCAGGGCCTTTCTAAAGGCACCCAGACCCTTCAAGAGCCCCTCAGGTCGTTTGTAAAGACCCCCAGACCCATCTAATGCCACTCAGGGACTATCTAAAGGCCCCCAGACCCCTCTAATGACCCTCAAGACCCATGAAAAGGCCCCCAGACCCATCTAGATTGCCTCAGGACCCTTCTAAAGGCCCCCAGACCCTTCTAATGCCCCTCAGGACCATTATAAAGGCCCCCAGACCATTCTAATGCCCGTCAGGGCCTTTCTAAAGGTACCCAGACCCTTCTATTAGCCCTCAGGACCATTCTAAAAGCCCCCAGACCCTTCTAATGCCCTTCAGGACCCTTCTAAAGGCCCCCAGACCTTTCTTATGCCCCTCAGGACCTTCATAAAGGCCCCTAGACCCTTCTAATGCCCCTCAGGTCCTTTCTAAAAGACCCCAGACCCTTCTAGAGCACCTCAGGACCCTTCTACAGGTCCCCAGACACTTCTAATGCCCCTCAAGGCAATTCTAAAGGCCCCCAGACCGTTCTAATGCCCCTAAGGAACCTTATAAAGGCCCCCAGACCTTTCTAGAGCTCCTCAGGACCTTTCTAAAGTCCCCTGGACCCTTCTAGAGTCTCTCAGGATCCTCCTAATTCCCCGCAGACCCTTCTAGAGCCCCTCAGGACCTTTACAAAGGCCCCCAGACCCTTCTAATGACCCTCAGGACCCATGTAAAGGCCCCTAGACCCTTCTAGATTGCCTCAGGACCAATCTAAAAGCCCCCAGACCCTTCTAATGCCTTTCAGGACCCTTATGAAGGCCACAAGACCCTTCTAATGCCCCTCAGGACCTTTCTAAAGGCCCCCAGACCCTTCTAATGCCCCTCAGGGCCTTTCTAAAGTACCCCAGACACTTCTAGAACCTCTCAGGGCCTTTCTATATGACCCCAGACCCTTCTAATGCCCCTCAGAGCCTTTCTAAAGGCTCCCAGACCAATCTAGAGCCCCTCAAGACCCTTCTAAAGGCACCCAGACTCTTCTAATGCCCCTGAAAGCCTTTCTAAAGGCCCCCAGACCCTTCTAGAGCCCCTCAGGACCTTTCTAAAGGTCCACAGACCCTTGTAATGCCGCTCAGGACTTTTTAAGGGCCCCCAGACCGTTCTAATGCCCCTCAGGACCATTATAAAGGCGCCCAGACCTTTCTAGAGCTTCTCAGGGCCTTTCTAAAGGCCTCCAGACCCTTTTAATTCCCCTCAGGGCCTTTCTAAAGTCCCCTGGACCCTTCTAGAGTCTCTCAGGGCCATTCTAAAGGCCCCCTGACCCTTCAAGAGCCCCTCAACATCCTTCTAACGGCTCCCTGACCCTTCTAGAGCCCCTCAGGGCCTTTCTAAAGGCCCCCAGACCCTTCTAGAGCCCCTCAGGACGATTCTAAAGTCCCCCAGATCCTTCTAATCCACCTCAGGGCCTTTATAAATGCCCCCAGACCCTTCTAATGCCCCTCAGGGCCTTTCTAAAGGCCGCGAGACTTTTATAATCCCCTTGAGGGCCTTTAAAAAGGCCCCCAGACCCTTCTAGAGCCCCTCAAGACCCTTCTAAAAGGCCCCAGACACTTGTAATGCCCCTGAGGACATTTCTAAAGGCACCCAGACCCTTCTAATGCCACTCAGGGCCTTTCTATAAGCTGCGAGACCCTTATAATCCCACTGAGGGCCTTTAAAAAGGCCCCCAGACCCTTCTGGACCCCCTCAGGATGCTTCTAATAGCCCCCAGACCCTTCTAGAGCCCCTCACGGCCTTTCTAAAGGCCTCCACACCCTTCTAATGACCCTCAAGACCCATGTAAAGGCCCCCAGACCCTTCTAGATTGCCTCAGGACCCATCTAAAAGCCCCCAGACCCTTCTAATGCCTTTCAGGACCCTTATGAAGGCCACAAGACCCTTCTAATGCCCCTCAGGATCTTTCTAAATGCCCTCAGACCCTTCTAATGCCCCTCAGGGCATTTATAAAGGTTCCCAGACCCTTCTAGAGCCCGTCAGGACCCTTATAAAGGCCCCCAGACCATTCTAGAGCCCCTCAGGACACTTCTAAAGGCCCGCAGACCATTCTAATGCCCCACAGGGCCTTTATAAAGGTACCCTGACCATTCTACTGCCCCTCAGGAGCATTCTAAAGGCCCCCAGACCCTTCTAATGCCCCACAGGGCCTTTATAAAGCTCCCCAGACCCTTATAGAGCCCCTGAAGACCCATCGAAAGGCCCCCAGACCCTTCTAATGCCCCTCAGGACCCTTATAAAGGCACCCAGACCCTTCTAGAGCCTCTCAAGACAGTTTTAAATGCCTCCAAACCATTCTAGACCCCCTCAGGACCATTCTAAAGGCCCCCAGACCCTTCTAATGCCCCTCAGGGCCTTTCTAAAGGCCCCCAGACCCTTCTAGAGCCCTTCAGGACATTTCTAAAGGCACCAAGACCCTTGTAATGCCCGTCAGGGCCTTTCTAAAGGTCCCCAGACCCTTCTACTGCCCCTCAGGAGCATTCTAAAGGCCCCCAGATCCTTCTAATGCCCCACAGGCCCTTTCTAAAGGTCCCCAGACCCTTCTAGAGCCCCTGAAGACCCTTCTAAAGGCCCCCAGACCCTTATAGAGCCCCTCAGGACCCTTCTAAAGTCCCCCAGACCCTGCTAATTCCCCTCAGGGCTTTTATAAGGGCATCCAGACCCTTCTAATGCCCCTCAGGACCCTTATAAAGGCACCCAGACCCTTCTAGAGCCTCTCAGGACCATTCTAAAGGCCCCCAGACCCTTCTAATGCCCCTCAGGACCCTTCTAAAGGCCCCCAGACCCTTCTAGATTGCCTCAGGACCCATCTAAAAGCCCCCAGACCCTTCTAATGCCTTTCAGGACCCTTATGAAGGCCACAAGACCATTCTTGAGCCCCTCAGGACACTTCTAAAAGCCCGCAGACCATTCTAATGCCCGTCAGGGCCTTTATAAAGGTTCCCAGACCCTTCTAGATCCCGGAAGGACCCTTCTAAAGGCCCCCAGACCCTTATAGAGCCCCTCAGGACCTTTCTAAAGTCCCCCAGACCCTGCTAATTCCCCTCAGGGCGTTTATAAGGGCATCCAGACCCGTCTAATGCCCCTCAGGACCCTTATAAAGGCACCCAGACCCTTCTAATGCCCCTAAGGACCCTTCTAAAGGCCCCCAGACTCTTCTAATGCCCCTCAGGGTCTTTCTAAAGTACCCCAGACACTTCTAGAACCTCTCAGGGCCTTTCTATATGACCCCAGACCCTTGTAATGCCCCTCAGGGCCTTTCTAAAGGCCCCCATACCCTTCTAATGCCCCTCAGGACATTTCTAAAGGCCCCCAGACCCTTCTAGAGCCCCTCAGGACATTTCTAAAGGCACCCAGACCCTTCTAATGCCACTCAGGGCCTTTCTAAAGGCCTCCACACCCTTCTAATGACCCTCAAGACCCATGTAAAGGCCCCTAGACCCTTCTAGATTGCCTCAGGACCCATCTATAAGCCCCCAGACCCTTCTAATGCCTTTCAGGACCCTTATGAAGGCCACAAGACCCTTCTAATGCCCCTCAGGACCTTTCTAAAGGCCCTCAGACCCTTCTAATGCCCCTCAGGGCATTTATAAAGGTTCCCAGACCCTTCTAGAGCCCGTCAAGACCCTTATAAAGGCCCCCAGACCATTCTAGAGACCCTCAGGACACTTCTAAATGCCCCCAGACCCTTCTAATGCCCCACAGGGCCTTTGTAAAGGTCCCCAGAGCTTTATAGAGCCCCTGAAGACCCTTCTAATGTACCACAGACCCTTCTAATGCCCCTCAATGCCTTTCTAAAGTACCCCAGACACTTCTAGAAACTCTCAGGGCCTTTCTATATGACCCCGGACCTTTCTAATGCCTCTCAGGGTCTTTCTAAAGGCCGCGAGACACATATAATCCCCCTGAGGGCCTTTAAAAAGGCCCCCAGACCCTTCTGGACCCCCTCAGGACGCTTCTAATAGCCCCCAGACCCTTGTAATGCCTTTCAGGGCCTTTCTAAAGGCCTCCACACCCTTCTAATGACCCTCAAGACCCATGTAAAGGCCCCTAGACCCTTCTAGATTGCCTCAGGACCCATCTATAAGCCCCCAGACCCTTCTAATGCCTTTCAGGACCCTTATGAAGGCCACAAGACCCTTCTAATGCCCCTCAGGACCCTTCTAAAGGCCCCCAGACCCTTCTAATGCCCCTCAGGACCTTTCTAAAGGCCCTCAGACCCTTCTAGAGCCCCTCAGGGCCTTTCTAAAGTACCCCAGACACTTCTAGAACCTCTCAAGGCCTTTCTATATGATAACAGACCCTTGTAATGCCCCTCAGGGCCTTTCTAAAGGCACCCAGACCCTTCTAATGCAACTCAGGGCCTTTCTAAAGGCCTCCACACCCGTCTAATGACTCTCAAGACCCATCTAAAAGCCCCCAGACCCTTCTAATGCCTTTCAGAGCCTTTCTAAAGGCCTCCACACCCTTCTAATGACCCTCAAGACCCATGTAAAGGCCCCTAGACCCTTCTAGATTGCCTCAGGAGCCATCTAAAAGCCCCCAGACCCATCTAATGCCTTTCAGGACCCTTATGAAGGCCACAAGACCCTTCTAATGCCCCTCAGGACCTTTCTAAAGGCCCTCAGACCCTTCTAATGCCCCTCAGGGCATTTATAAAGGTTCCCAGACCCTTCTAGAGCCCGTCAGGACCCTTATAAAGGCCCCCAGACCATTCTAGAGCCCGTCAGGACACTTCTAAAGGCCCGCAGACCATTCTAATGCCCGTCAGGGTCTTTATAAAGGTCCCCAGACCCTTGTACAGCCCCTCAGGAGCATTCTAAAGGCCCCCAGACCCTTCTAATGCCCCACAGGGCCTTTCTAAAGGTCCCCAGACCCTTCTAGAGCCCCTGAAGACCCTTCTAAAGGCCCCCAGACCCTTATAGAGCCCCTCAGGACCCTTCTAAAGTCCCCCAGACCCTGCTAATTCCCCTCAGGGCTTTTATAAGGGTCACACGACCCTTCTAATGCCCCTCAGGACCCTTATAAAGGCACCCAGACCCTTCTAATGCCCCTCAACAACCTTCTAAAGCCCCCAGACACTTCTAATGCCCCTCAGGGCCTTTCTAAAGTACCCCAGACACTTCTAGAACCTCTCAGGGCCTTTCTATATGACCCCAGACCCTTGTAATGCCCCTCAGGGCCTTTCTAAAGGCCCCCAGACCCTTCTAATGCCTATATGGACATTTCTAAAGGCCCCCAGACCCTTCCAGAGCCCCTCAGGACATTTCTAAAGGCACCCAGACCCTTCTAATGCCACTCAGGGCCTTTCTAAAGGCCGCGAGACCCTTATAATCCCCCTGAGGACCTTTAAAAAGGCCCCCAGACCCTTCCGGACCTCTTCAGGACGCTTCTAATAGCCCCCAGACCCTTCTAGAGCCCCCCAGGGCCTTTCTAAAGGCCTCCACACCCTTCTAATGACCCTCAAGACCCATGTAAAGGCCCCCAGACCCTTCTAGATTGCCTCAGGACCCTTCTAAAGGCCCCCAGACCCTTATAGAGCCCCTCAGGACCCTTCTAAAGTCCCCCAGACCCTGCTAATGCCCCTCAGGACCCTTATAAAGGCACCCAGACCCTTCTAGAGCCTCTCAGGACAGTTTTAAATGCCTCCAGACCCTTCTGGACCCCATCAGGACCATTATAAAGGCCCCCAGACCCCTCTAATGCCCCTCAGGGCCTTTATAAAGTACCCCAGACACTTCTAGAAACTCTCAGGTCCTTTCTATATGACCCCAGACCCTTGTAATGCCCCTCAGGACCTTTCTAAAGGCCCTCAGACCCTTCTAATGCCCCTCAGGACATTTCTAAAGGGCCCCAGACCCTTCCAGAGCCCCTCAGGACATTTCTAAAGGCACCCAGACCCTCGTAATGCAACTCAGGGCCTTTCTAAAGGCCTCCACACCCTTCTAATGACCCTCAAGACCCATGTAAAGGCCCCCAGACCCTTCTAGATTGCCTCAGGAGCCATCTATAAGCCCCCAGACCCTTCTAATGCCTTTCAGGACCCTTATGAAGGCCACAAGACCCTTCTAATGCCCCTCAGGACCTTTCTAAAGGCCCTCAGACCCTTCTAATGCCCCTCAGGGCATTTATAAAGGTTCCCAGACCCTTCTAGAGCCCAGAAGGACCCTTATAAAGGCCCCCAGACCATTCTAGAGCCCCTCAGGACACTTCTAAAGGCCCGCAGACCATTCTAATGCCCGTCAGGGCCTTTATAAAGGTCCCCAGACCCTTCTAATGCCCCACAGGGCCTTTCTAAAGGTCCCCAGACCATTCTAGAGCCCCTGAAGACCCATCTAAAGGCCCCCAGACCCTTCTAATGCCCCTCAGGACCCTTATAAAGGCCTCCAGACCCTGCTAGAGCCTCTCAGGACAGTTTTAAATGCCTCCAGACCCTTCTAGACCCCCTCAGGACCATTCTAAAGGCCCCCAGACCCTTCTAATGCCCCTCAGGACCCTTCTAAAGGCCCCCAGACCCTTCTAATGCCCCTCAGGGCCTTTCTAAAGTACCCCAGACACTTCTAGAACCTCTCAGGGCCTTTCTATATGACCCCAGACCCTTGTAATGCCCCTCAGGGCCTTTCCAAAGGCCCCCATACCCTTCTAATGCCCCTCAGGACATTTCTAAAGGCCTCCAGACCCTTCCAGAGCCCCTCAGGACATTTCTAAAGGCACCCAGACCCTTCTAATGCCACTCAGGGCCTTTCTAAAGGCCGCGAGACCCTTCTAATCCCCCTGAGGGCCTTTAAAAAGGCCCCTAGACCCTTCTGGACCCCCTCAGGACGCTTCTAATAGCCCCCAGACCCATCTAGAGCCCCTCACGGCCTTTCTAAAGGCCTCCACACCCTTCTAATGACACTCAAGACCCATGTAAAGGCCCCCAGACCCTTCTAGATTGCCTCAGGACCCATCTAAAAGCCCCCAGACCCTTCTAATGCCTTTCAGGGCCTTTCTAAAGGCCTCCACACCCTTCTAATGACCCTCAAGACCCATGTAAAGGCCTCTAGACCCTTCTAGATTGCCTCAGGACCCATCTAAAAGCCCCCAGACCCTTCTAATGCCTTTCAGGACCCTTATGAAGGCCACAAGACCCTTCTAATGCCCCTCAGGACCTTTCTAAAGGCCCTCAGACCCTTCTAATGCCCCTCAGGGCATTTATAAAGGTTCCCAGACCCTTCTAGAGCCCTTCAGGACCCTTATAAAGGCCTTCAGACCATTCTAGAGCCCTTCAGGACACTTCTAAAGGCCCGCAGACCATTCTAATGCCCGTCAAGGCCTTTCTAAAGGTCCCCAGACCCTTGTACAGCCCCTCAGGAGCATTCTAAAGGCCCCCAGACCCTTCTAATGCCCCACAGGGCCTTTCTAAAGGTCCCCAGACCCTTCTAGAGCCCCTGAAGACCCTTCTAAAGGCCCCCAGACCCTTATAGAGCCCCTCAGGACCCTTCTAAAGTCCCCCAGACCCTGCTAATTCCCCTCAGGCCTTTTATAAGGGCCACAAGACCCTTCTAATGCCTTTCAGGAGCCTTATAAAGGCTCCCAGACCCTTCTAGACCCTCTCAGGACAGTTTTAAATGCCTCCAGACCCTTCTAAAGCCCCTCAGGACCATTCTAAAGGCCCCCAGACCCTTCTAATGCCACTCAGGACCATTCTAAAGGCCCCCAGACCCTTCTAATGCCGCTCAGGGCCTTTCTAAAGTACCCCAGACACTTCTAGAACCTCTCAGGGCCTTTCTATATGACCCCAGACCCTTGTAATGCCCCTCAGGGCCTTTCTAAAGGCCCCCATACCCTTCTAATGACCCTCAGGACATTTCTAAAGGCCCCCAGACCCTTCTAATGCCACTCAGGGCCTTTCTAAAGGCCACGAGACCCTTATAATCCCCCTGAGGGCCTTTAAAAAGGTCCCCAGACTCTTCTAATGCCCCTCAGGACATTTCTAAAGGCCCCCAGACCCTTCTAGAGCCCTTCAGGACATTTCTAAAGGCACCCAGACCCTTCGAATGCCACTCAGGGCCTTTCTAAAGGCCCCGAGACCCTTATAATACCCCTGAGGGCCTTTAAAAAGGCACCCAGACCCTTCTGGACCCCCTCAGGAAGTATCTAATAGCCCCCAGACCCTTCTAGAGCCCCTCAGGGCCTTTCTAAAGGCCTCCACACCCTTCTAATGACCCTCAAGACCCATGTAAAGGCCCCTAGACCCTTCTAGATTGCCTCAGGACCCATCTAAAAGCCCCCAGACCCTTCTAATGCCTTTCAGGACCCTTATGAAGGCCACAAGACCCTTCTAATTTTCCTCAGGACCTTTCTAAAGGCCCTCAGACCCTTCTAATGCCCCTCAGGGCATTTATAAAGGTTCCCAGACCCTTCTAGAGCCCGGCAGGACCCTTATAAAGGCCCCCAGACCATTCTAGAGCCCCTCAGGACACTTCTAAAGGCCCGCAGACCATTCTAATGCCCGTCAGGGCCTTTCTAAAGGTCCCCAGACCCTTCTACTGACCCTCAGGAGCATTCTAAAGGCCCCCAGACCCTTCTAATGCCCTACAGGGCCTTTCTAAAGGTTTCCAGACCCTTCTAGAGCCCCTGAAGACCCTTCTAAAGGCCCCCAGACCCTTCTAATGCCCCTCAGGACCCTTCTAAAGGCCCCCAGACCCTTCTAATGCCCCTCAGGGCCTTTCTAAAGTACCCCAGACACTTCTAGAACCTCTCAGGGCCTTTCTATATGACCCCAGACCCTTCTAGAGCCCCTAAGGACATTTCTAAAGGTCTCCAGACCCTTCTAGAGCCCCTCAGGACATTTCTAAAGGCACCCAGACCCTTCTAATGCCACTCAGGGCCTTTCTAAAGGCCGCGAGACCCTTCTAATCCCCCTGAGGGCCTTTAAAAAGGCCCCCAGACACTTATGGACCCCCTCAGGACGCTTCTAATAGCCCCCAGACCCTTCTAGTGCCCCTCAGGGCCTTTCTAAAGGCCTCCACACCCTTCTAATGACCCTCAAGACCCATGTAAAGGCCCCCAGACCCTTCTAGATTGCCTCAGGACCCATCTAAAAGCCCCCAGACCATTCTAATGCCTTTCAGGACCCTTATGAAGGCCACAAGACCCTTCTAATTTTCCTCAGGACCTTTCTAAAGGCCCTCAGACACTTCTAATGCCCCTCAGGGCATTTATAAAGGTTCCCAGACCCTTCTAGAGCCCGTCAGGACCCTTATAAAGGCCCCCAGACCATTCTAGAGCCCCTCAGGACACTTCTAAAGGCCCGCAGACCATTCTAATGCCCGTCAGGGCCTTTATAAAGGTCCCCAGACCCTTCTACTGACCCTCAGGAGCATTCTAAAGGCCCCCAGACCCTTCTAATGCCCCACAGGGCCTTTCTAAAGGTCCCCAGACCCTTCTAGAGCCCCTGAAGACCCTTATAAAGGCCCCCAGACCCTTATAGAGCCCCTCAGGACCCTTCTAAAGTCCCCCAGACCCTGCTAATTCCCCTCTGGGCATTTATAAGGGCCACAAGACCCTTCTAATGCCTTTCAGGACCCTTATAAAGGCACCCAGACCCTTCTAGAGCCTCTCAGGACAGTTTTAAATGCCTCCAGACCCTTCTAGACCCCCCCAGGACCATTCCAAATGCCCCCAGACCCTTCTAATGCCCCTCAGGGCCTTTCTAAAGTACCCCAGACACTTCTAGAACCTCTCAGGGCCTTTCTATATGACCCCAGACTCTTGTAATGCCCCTCAGGGCCTTTCTAAAGGCCCCCATACCCTTCTAATGACCCTCAGGACATTTCTAAAGGCCCCCAGACCCTTCTAGATTGCCTCAGGACCCATCTAAAAGCCCCCAGACCCTTCTAATGCCTTTCAGGACCCTTATGAAGGCCACAAGACCCTTCTAATTTTCCTCAGGACCTTTATAAAGGCACTGTGGCCCGTCTAATGCCCCTCAGGGCATTTATAAAGGTTCCCAGACCCTTCTAGAGCTTGTCAGGACCCTTATAAATGCTCCCAGACCATTCTAATGCCCGTCAGGGCCTTTATAAAGGTCCCCAGACCCTTCTACTGCCACTCAGGAGCATTCTAAAGGCCCCCAGACCCTTCTAATGCCCCACAGGGCCTTTCTAAAGGTTTCCAGACCCTTCTAGAGCCCCTGAAGACCCTTCTAAAGGCACCCAGACCCTTATAGAGCCCCTCAGGACCCTTCTAAAGTCCCCCAGACCCTGCTAATTCCCCTCAGGGCTTTTATAAGGGCACCCAGACCCTTCTAATGCCCCTCAGGACCCTTATAAAGGCTCCCAGACCCTTCTAGAGCCTCTCAGGACAGTTTTAAATGCCTCCAGACCCTTCTAGACCCCCTCAGGACCATTCTAAAGGCCCCCAGACCCTTATAATGCCCCTCAGGACCATTCTAAAGGCCCTCAGGACCCTTCTAATGCCCCTCAGGACCCTTCTAAAGGCCCCCAGACCCTTCTAATGCCCCTCAGGGCCTTTCTAAAGTACCCCAGACACTTCTAGAACCTTTCAGGGCCTTTCTATATGACCCCAGACCCTTGTAATGCCCCTCAGGGCCTTTCTAAATGCCCCCATACCCTTCTAATGACCCTCAGGACATTACTAAAGGCCCCCAGACCCTTCTAATGCCACTCAGGGCCTTTCTAAAGGCCACGAGACCCTTATAATCCCCCTGAGGGCCTTTAAAAAGGTCCCCAGACTCTTCTAATGCCCCTCAGGACATTTCTAAAGGCCCCCAGACCCTTCTAGAGCCCTTCAGGACATTTCTAAAGGCCCCCAGACCCTTCTAATGCCCCTCAGGACCCTTCTAAAGGCCCCCAGACCCTTCTAGAGCTCCTCAGGACATTTCTAAAGGCACCCAGACCCTTCTAATGCCACTCAGGGCCTTTCTAAAGGCCGCGAGACCCTTATAATCCCCCTGAGGGCCTTTAAAAAGGCCCCCAGACCCTTCTGGACCCCCTCAGGACGCTTCTAATAGCCCCCAGACCCTTCTAGAGCCCCTCAGGACATTTCTAAAGGCACCCAGACCCTTCTAATGCCACTCAGGGCCTTTCTAAAGGCCGCGAGACCCTTATAATCCCCCTGAGGGCCTTTAAAAAGGCCCCCAGACCCTTCTGGACCCCCTCAGGACGCTTCTAATAGACCCCAGACCCTTCTAGAGCCCCTCAGGGCGTTTTTAAAGGACTCCACACCCTTCTAATGACGATCAAGACCCATGTAAAGGACCCCAGACCCTTCTAGATTGCCTCAGGACCCATCTAAAAGCCCCCAGACCCTTCTAATGCCTTTCAGGGCCTTTCTAAAGGCCTCCACACCCTTCTAATGACCCTCAAGACCCATGTAAAGGCCCCTAGACCCTTCTACATTGCCTCAGGACCCATCTAAAAGCCCCCAGACCCTTCTAATGCCTTTCAGGACCATTATGAATGCCACAAGACCCTTCTAATGCCCCTCAGGACCTTTCTAAATGACCTCAGACCCTTCTAATGCCCCTCAGGGCATTTATAAAGGTTCTCAGACACTTCTAGAGCCCGGAAGGACCGTTTTAAAGGCCCCCATACCAATCTAGAGCCCTTCAGGACATTTCTAAAGGCCCGCAGACCATTCTAATGTCTGTCAGGGCCTTTTTAAAGGTCCCCAGACCCTTCTACTGCCCCTCAGGACCCTTCTAAAGGCCCCCAGATTCTTCTAATGCCCCTCAGGGTCTTTCTAAAGTACCCCAGACACTTCTAGAACCTCTCAGGGCCTTTCTATATGACCCCAGACCCTTGTAATGCCCCTCAGGACATTTCTAAAGGCCCCCAGACCCTTCTAGAGCCCCTCAGGACATTTCTAAAGGCACCCAGACCCACAGACCATTCTAATGCCCGTCAGGGCCTTTCTAAAGGTCCCCAGACCCTTCTACTGCCCCTCAGGAGCATTCTAAAGGCCCCCAGACCCTTCTAATGCCCCACAGGGCCTTTCTAAAGGTCCCCAGCCCCTTCTAGATCCCCTGAAGACCCTTCTAAAGGCCCCCAGACCCTTCTAATGCAAGTCAGGGCCTTTCTAAAGGCCGCGGGACCCTTATAATGCCCCTGAGGGCCTTTAAAAAGGCCCCCAGACCCTTCTGGACCCCCTCAGGACGCTTCTAATAGCCCCCAGACCCTTCTAGAGCCCCTCAGGACCCTTATAAAGGCCCCCAGACCATTCTAGAGCCCCTAAGGACACTTCCAACGGCCCGCAGACCATTCTAATGCCTGTCAGGGCCTTTCTAAAGGTCCCCAGACCCTTCTACTGCCCCTCAGGAGCATTCTAAAGGCCCCCAGACCCTTCTAATGCCCCACAGGGCCTTTCTAAAGGTCCCCAGACCCTTCTAGAGCCCCTGAAGACCCTTCTAAAGGCCCCCAGACCCTTACAGAGCCCCTCAGGTCTATTCTAAAGGCCCCCAGACCCTGCTAATTCCTCTCAGGGCTTTTATAAGGGTCACAGGACCCTTCTAATGCCCCTCAGGACCATTATAATGGCACCCAGACCCTTCTAGAGCCTCTCAGGACAGTTTTAAATGCCTCCAGACCCTTCTAGACCCCCTCAGGACCATTCTAAAGGCCCCCAGACCCTTCTAATGCCCCTCAGAACCATTCTAAAGGCCCCCAGACCCTTCTAATGCCCCTCAGGACCCTTCTAAAGGCCCCCACACCCTTCTAATGCCCCTCAGGGCCTTTCTAAAGTACCCCAGACACTTCTAGAACCTCTCAGGGCCTTTCTATATGACCCCAGACTCTTGTAATGCCCCTCAGGGCCTTTCTAAAGGCCCCCATACCCTTCTAATGCCCCTCAGGACATTTCTAAAGGCCCCCAGACCCTTCTAGAGCCCCTCAGGACATTTCTAAAGGCACCCAGACCCTTGTCATGCCACTCAGAGCCTTTGTAAAGGCCGCGAGACCCTTATAATCCCCCTGAGGGCCTTTAAAAAGGACCCCAGACCCTTCTGGACCCCATCAGGACGTTTCTAATAGCCCCCAGACCCATCTAGAGCCCCTCAGGGCCTTTCTAAAGGCCTCCACACCCTTCTAATGACCCTCAAGACCCATGTAAAGGCCCCCAGACCCTTCTAGATTGCCTCAGGACCCATCTAAAAGCCCCCAGACCCTTCTAATGCCTTTCAGGGCCTTTCTAAAGGCCTCCACACCCTTCTAATGACCCTCAAGACCCATGTAAAGGCCCCTAGACCCTTCTAGATTGCCTCAGGACCCATCTAAAAGCCCCCAGACCCTTCTAATGCCTTTCAGGACCCTTATGAAGGCCACAAGACCCTTCTAATTTTCCTCAGGACCTTTCTAAAGGCCCTGTGGCCCGTCTAATGCCCCTCAGGGCATTTATAAAGGTTCCCAGACCCTTCTAGAGCTTGTCAGGACTCTTATAAATGCTCCCAGACCATTCTAATGCCCGTCAGGGCCTTTATAAAGGTCCCCAGACCCTTCTACTGCCACTCAGGAGCATTCTAAAGGCCCCCAGACCCTTCTAATGCCCCAAAGGGCCTTTCTAAAGGTTTCCAGACCCTTCTAGAGCCCCTGAAGACCCTTCTAAAGGCACCCAGACCCTTATAGAGACACTCAGGACCCTTCTAAAGTCCCCCAGACCCTGCTAATTCCCCTCAGGGCTTTTATAAGGGCCACAAGACCCTTCTAATGCCTTTCAGGACCCTTATAAAGGCACCCAGACCCTCCTAGAGCCTCTCAGGACAGTTTTAAATGCCTCCAGACCCTTCTAGACCCCCTCAGGACCATTCTAAAGGCCCCCAGACCCTTCTAATGCCCCTCAGGACCTTTCTAAAGTACCCCAGACACTTCTAGAACCTCTCAGGGCCTTTCTATATGACCCCAGACTCTTGAAAGGCCCCTCAGGGCCTTTCTAAAGGCCCCCATACCCTTCTAATGACACTCAGGACATTTCTAAAGGCCCCCAGACCCTTCTAGATTGCCTCAGGACCCATCTAAAAGCCCCCAGACCCTTCTAATGCCTTTCAGGGCCTTTCTAAAGGCCTCCACACCCTTCTAATGACCCTCAAGACCCATGTAAAGGCCCCTAGACCCTTCTAGATTGCCTCAGGACCCATCTAAAAGCCCCCAGACCCTTCTAATGCCTTTCAGGACCCTTATGAAGGCCACAAGACCCTTCTAATTTTCCTCAGGAACTTTCTAAAGGCCCTCAGACCCTTCTAATGCCCCTCAGGGCATTTATAAAGGTTCCCAGACCCTTCTAGAGCCCCTCAGGACCCTTCTAAAGTCCCCCAGACCCTGCTAATTCCCCTCAGGGCTTTTATAAGGGCCACAAGACCCTTCTAATGCCTTTCAGGAGCCTTATGAAGGCCACAAGACCCTTCTAATTTTCCTCAGGACCTTTCTAAAGGCCCTCAGACCCTTCTAATGCCCCTCAGGGCATTTATAAAGGTTCCCAGACCCTTCTAGAACCCGTCAGGACCCTTATAAAGGACCCCAGACCCTTCTAGAGCCCCTCAGGACAATTCTAAAGGCCCGCAGACCATTCTAATGCCCGTCAGGGTCTTTATAAAGGTCCCCAGACCCTTCTACTGCCCCTCAGGAGCATTCTAAAGGCCCCCAGACCATTCTAGAGCCTCTCAGGACAGTTTTAAATGCCTCCAGACCCTTCTAGACCCCGTCAGGACCATTCTAAAGGCCCCCAGACCCTTATAATGCCCCTCAGGACCCTTCTAAAGGCCCCCAGACCCTTCTAATGCCCCTCAGGGCCTTTCTAAAGTACCCCAGACACTTCTAGAACCTCTCAGGGCCTTTCTATATGACCCCAGACCCTTGTAATGCCCCTCAGGGCCTTTCTAAAGGCCCCCATACCCTTCTAATGCCCCTCAGGACATTTCTAAAGGCCCAGAGACCCTTCCAGAGCCCCTCAGGACATTTCTAAAGGCACCCAGACCCTTGTAATGCCACTCAGGGCCTTTCTAAAGGCCGCGAGACCCTTATCATCCCCCTGAGGGCCTTTAAAAAGGCCCCCAGACCCTTCTGGACCCCCTCAGGACGCTTCTAATAGCCCCCAGACCCTTCTAGAGCCCCTCAGGGCCATTCTAAAGGCCTCCACACCCTTCTAATGACCCTCAAGACCCATGTAAAGGCCCCTAGACCCTTCTAGATTGCCTCAGGACCCATCTAAAAACCCCCAGACCCTTCTAATGCCTTTCAGGACCCTTATGAAGGCCACAAGACCCTTCTAATTTTCCTCAGGACCTTTCTAAAGGCCCTCAGACCCTTCTAATGCCTCTCAGGGCATTTATAAAGGTTCCCAGACCCTTCTAGAACCCGTCAGGACCCTTATAAAGGACCCCAGACCCTTCTAGAGCCCCTCAGGACACTTCTAAAGGCCCGCAGACCATTCTAATGCCCGTCAGGGTCTTTATAAAGGTCCCCAGACCCTTCTACTGCCCCTCAGGAGCATTCTAAAGGCCCCCAGACCCTTCTAATGCCCCACAGGGCCTTTCTAAAGGTCCCCAGACCCTTCTAGAGCCCCTGAAGACCCCTCTAAAGGCCCCCAGACCCTTATAGAGCCCCTCAGGACCCTTCTAAAGTCCCCCAGACCCTGCTAATTCCCCTCAGGGCTTTTATAAAGGCCACAAGACCCTTCTAATGCCTTTCAGGAGCCTTATAAAGGCTCCCAGACCCTTCTAGACCCTCTCAGGACAGTTTTAAATGCCTCCAGACCTTTCTAATGCCCCTCAGGACCATTCTAAAGGCTCCCAGACCCTTCTAATGCCCCTCAGGACCATTCTAAAGGCCCCCAGACCCTTCTAATGCCACTCAGGACCATTCTAAAGGCCCCCAGACCCTTCTAATGCCTTTCAGGGCCTTTCTAAAGTACCCAAGACACTTCTAGAACCTCTCAGGGCCTTTCTATATGACCCCAGACCCTTGTAATGCCCCTCAGGGCCTTTCTAAAGGCCCCCATACCCTTCCAATGACCCTCAGGACATTTCTAAAGGCCCCCAGACCCTTCTAATGCCACTCAGGGCCTTTCTAAAGGCCACGAGACCCTTATAATCCCCCTGAGGGTCTTTAAAAAGGTCCCCAGACTCTTCTAATGCCCCTCAGGACATTTCTAAAGGCCCCCAGACCCTTCTAGAGCCCTTCAGGACATTTCTAAAGGCCCCCAGACCCTTCTAATGCCCCTCAGGACCCTTCTAAAGGCTTCCAGACCCTTCTAGAGCTCCTCAGGACATTTCTAAAGGCACCCAGACCCTTCTAATGCCACTCAGGGCCTTTCTAAAGGCCGCGAGACCCTTATAATCCCCCTGAGGGCCTTTAAAAAGGCATCCAGACCATTCTGGACCCCCTCAGGACGTATCTAATAGCCCCCAGACCCTTCTAGAGCCCCTCAGGGCCTTTCTAAAGGCCTCCACACCTTTCTAATGACCCTCAAGACCCATGTAAAGGCCCCTAGACCCTTCTAGAATGCCTCAGGACCCATCTAAAAGCCCCCAGACCCTTCTAATGCCTTTCAGGACCCTTATGAAGGCCACAAGACCCTTCTAATTTTCCTCAGGACCTTTCTAAAGGCCCTCAGACCCTTCTAATGCCCCTCAGGGCATTTATAAAGGTTCCCAGACCATTCTAGAGCGCGTCAGGACCCTTATAATGGCCCCCAGACCATTCTAGAGCCCGTCAGGACACTTCTAAAGGCCCGCAGACCATTCTAATGCCCGTCAGGGCCTTTATAAAGGTCCCCAGACCCTTCTACTGACCCTCAGGAGCATTCTAAAGGCCCCCAGACCCTTCTAATGCCCCACAGGGCCTTTCTAAAGGTCCCCAGACCCTTCTAGAGCGCCTGAAGACCCTTATAAAGGCCCCCAGACCCTTATAGAGCCTCTCAGGACCCTTCTAAAGTCCCCCAGACCCTGCTAATTCCCCTCAGGGCATTTATAAGGGCCACAACACCCTTCTAATGCCTTTCAGGACCCTTATAAAGGCACCCAGACCCTTCTAGAGCCTCTCAGGACAGTTTTAAATGCCTCCAGACCCTTCTAGACCCCCCCAGGACCATTCTAAATGCCCCAGACCCTTCTAATTCCCCTCCGGGCCTTTCTAAAGTACCCCAGACACTTCTAGAACCTCTCAGGGCCTTTCTATATGACCCCAGACTCTTGTAATGCCACTCAGGGCCTTTCTAAAGGCCCCCATACCCTTCTAATGACCCTCAGGACATTTCTAAAGGCCCCCAGACCCTTCTAGATTGCCTCAGGACCCATCTAAAAGCCCCCAGACCCTTCTAATGCCTTTCAGGACCCTTATGAAGGCCACAAGACCCTTCTAATTTTCCTCAGGACCTTTCTAAAGGCCCTGTGGCCCGTCTAATGCCCCTCAGGGCATTTATAAAGGTTCCCAGACCCTTCTAGAGCTTGTCAGGACCCTTATAAATGCTCCCAGACCATTCTAATGCCCGTCAGGGCCTTTATAAAGGTCCCCAGACCCTTCTACTGCCACTCAGGAGCATTCTAAAGGCCCCCAGACCCTTCTAATGCCCCACAGCGCCTTTCTAAAGGTTTCCAGACCCTTCTAGAGCCCCTGAAGACCCTTCTAAAGGCACCCAGACCCTTATAGAAACACTCAGGACCCTTCTAAAGTCCCCCAGACCCTGCTAATTCCCCTCAGGGCTTTTATAAGGGCACCCAGACCCTTCTAATGCCCCTCAGGACCCTTATAAAGGCTCCCAGACCCTTCTAGAGCCTCTCAGGACAGGTTTAAATGCCTCCAGACCCTTCTAGACCCCCTCAGGACCATTCTAAAGGCCCCCAGACCCTTCTAATGCCCCTCAGGACCCTTATAAAGGCTCCCAGACCCTTCTAGAGCCTCTCAGGACAGGTTTAAATGCCTCCAGACCCTTCTAGACGCCCCCAGGACCATTCTAAATGCCCCAGACCCTTCTAATGCCCCTCAGGGCCTTTCTAAAGTACCCCAGACACTTCTAGAACCTCTCAGGTCCTTTCTATATGACCCCAGACCCTTGTAATGCCCCTCAGGGCATTTCTAAAGGCCCCCATACCCTTCTAGAGCCCCTCAGGAAATTTCTAAAGGCCCCCAGACCCTTCTAGAGCCCCTCAGGACATTTCTAAAAGCACCCAGACCTTTCTAATGCCACTCAGGGCCTTTCTAAAGGCCGCGAGACCCTTATAATCCCACTGAGGGCCTTTAAAAAGGCCCCCAAACCCTTCTGGACCCCCTCAGGACGCTTCTAATAGCTTCCAGACCCTTCTAGAGCCCCTCAGGGCCATTCTAAAGGCCTCCACACCCTTCTAATGACCCTCAAGACCCATGTAAAGAACCCCAGACCCTTCTAGATTGCCTCAGGACCCATCTAAAAACCCCCAGACCCTTCTAATGCCTTTCAGGGCCTTTCTAAAGGCCTCCACACCCTTCTAATGACCCTCAAGACCCATGTAAAGGCCCCTAGACCCTTCTAGATTGCCTCAGGACCCATCTAAAAGCCCCCAGACCCTTCTAATGCCTTTAAGGACCCTTATGAAGGCCACAAGACCCTTCTAATTTTCCTCAGGACCTTTCTAAAGGCCCTCAGACCCTTCTAATGCCCCTCAGGGCATTTATAAAGGTTCCCAGACCATTCTAGAGCCCGTCAGGACCCTTATAAAGGCCCCCAGACCATTCTAGAGACCCTCAGGACACTTCTAAAGCACCGCAGACCATTCTAATGCCCGTCAGGGCCTTTATAAAGGTCCCCAGACCCTTCTACTGCCCCTCAGGAGCATTCTAAAGGCCCCCAGACCCTTCTAATGCCCCACAGGGCCTTTCTAAAGGTCCCCAGACCCTTCTAGAGCCCCTGAAGACCCTTATAAAGGCCCCCAGACCCTTCTAGAGCCCCTCAGGACCCTTCTAAAGTCCCCCAGACCCTGCTAATTCCCCTCAGGGCATTTATAAGGGCCACAAGACCCTTCTAATGCCTTTCAAGACCCTTATAAAGGCACCCAGACCCTTCTAGAGCCTCTCAGGACAGTTTTAAATGCCTCCAGACCCTTCTAGACCCCCCCAGGACCATTCTAAATGCCCCAGACCCTTCTAATGCCCCTCCGGGCCTTTCTAAAGTACCCCAGACACTTCTAGAACCTCTCAGGGCCTTTCTATATGACCCCAGACTCTTGTAATGCCCCTCAGGGCCTTTCTAAAGGCCCCCATACCCTTCTAATGACCCTCAGGACATTTCTAAAGGCCCCCAGACCCTTCTAGATTGCCTCAGGACCCATCTAAAAGCCCCCAGACCCTTCTAATGCCTTTCAGGACCCTTATGAAGGCCACAAGACCCTTCTAATTTTCCTCAGGACCTTTCTAAAGGCCCTGTGGCCCGTCTAATGCCCCTCAGGGCATTTATAAAGGTTCCCAGACCCTTCTAGAGCTTGTCAGGACCCTTATAAATGCTCCCAGACCATTCTAATGCCCGTCAGGGCCTTTATAAAGGTCCCCAGACCCTTCTACTGCCACTCAGGAGCATTCTCAAGGCCCCCAGACCCTTCTAATGCCCCAAAGGGCCTTTCTAAAGGTTTCCAGACCCTTCTAGAGCCCCTGAAGACCCTTCTAAAGGCACCCAGACCCTTATAGAGACACTCAGGACCCTTCTAAAGTCCCCCAGACCCTGCTAATTCCCCTCAGGGCTTTTATAAGGGCACCCAGACCCTTCTAATGCCCCTCAGGACCCTTATAAAGGCACCCAGACCCTTCTAGAGCCTCTCAGGACAGTTTTAAATGCCTCCAGACCCTTCTAGACCCCCTCAGGACCATTCTAAAGGCCCCCAGACCCTTCTAATGCTCCTCAGGATCCTTCTAAAGGCCCCCAGACCCTTCTAATGCCCCTCAGGGCCTTTCTAAAGTACCCCAGACACTTCTAGAACCTCTCAGGACCTTTCTATATGACCCCAGACCCTTGTAATGCCCCTCAGGGCATTTCTAAAGGCTTCCATACCCTTCTAGAGCCCCTCAGGAAATTTCTAAAGGCCCCCAGACCCTTCTAGAGCCCCTCAGGACATTTCTAAAAGCACCCAGACCCTTCTAATGCCACTCAGGGCCTTTCTAAAGGCTGCGAGACCCTTATAATCCCACTGAGGGCCTTTAAAAAGGCCCCCAAACCCTTCTGGACCCCCTCAGAACGATTCTAATAGCTCCCAGACCCTTCTAGAGCCCCTCAGGGCCTTTCTAAAGGCCTCCACACCCTTCTAATGACCCTCAAGACCCATGTAAAGGCACCCAGACCCTTCTAGATTGCCTCAGGACCCATCTAAAAGCCCCCAGACCCTTCTAATGCATTTCAGGGCCTTTCTAAAGGCCTCCACACCCTTCTAATGACCCTCAAGGCCCATGTAAAGGCCCCTAGACCCTTCTAGATTGCCTCAGGACCCTTCTAAAAGCCCCCAGACCCTTCTAATGCCTTTCAAGACCCTTATGAAGGCCACAAGACCCTTCTAATGCCCCTCAGGACCTTTCTAAAGGCCCTCAGACCCTTTTAATGCCTTTCAGGGCCTTTATAAAGGTTCCCAGACCCTTCTAGAGCCCGTCAGGACCCCTATAATGGCCCCCAGATCATTCTAGAGCCCCTCAGGGCATTTCTAAAGGCCTGCAGACCATTCTAATGCCCGTCAGGGCCTTGATAAACGTCCCCAGACCCTTCTACTGCCCCTCAGGAGCATTCTAAAGGCCCCCAGACCCTTCTAATGCCCCACAGGGCCTTTCTAAAGGTCCCCAGACCCTTCTAGAGACCCTGAAGACCCTTCTAAAAGTAACTACACCCTTCTAATGCCACTCAGGGCCTTTCTAAAGGCCGCCAGACCCTTATAATCCCCCTGAGGGCCATTAAAAAGGCCCCCAGACCCTTCTGGACCCCCTCAGGACGCTTCTAATAGCCCCCAGACCCTTCTAGAGCTCCTCAAGGCCTTTCTAAAGGAACCCACACCCTTCTAATGACGCTCAAGACCCATGTAAAGGCCCCTAGACCCTTCTAGATTGCCTCAGGACCCATCTAAAAGCCCCCAGACCCTTCTAATGCCTTTCAGGACCCTTATGAAGGCCACAAGACCCTTCTAATGCCCCTCAGGACCTCTCTAAAGGCCCTCAGACTATTCAAATTCCCCTCAGGACGCTTTTAAAGGCCCCCAGACCCTTCTAATGCACCTCAGGACACTTCTAAAGGCCCCCAGACCCTTCTAATGCCCCTCAGGGCCTTTCTAAATTACCCCAGACCCTTCTAGAACCTCTCAGAGCCTTTCTATATAACCCCAGACCTTTGTAATGCCACTCAGGGCCTTTCTAAAGGCCGCGAGACCCTTATAATCCCCCTCAGGGCCTTTAAAAAGGCCCCCAGACCCTTCTGGACCCCCTCAGGACGCTTCTAATAGACCCCAAACCCTTCTAGAGCACCTCAGGGCCTTTCTAAAGGCCTCCACACCCTTCTAATGACCCTCAAGACCCCTGTAAAGGACGCTAGACCCTTCTATATTGCCTAAGGACCCATCTAAAAGCACCCAGATCCTTCTAATGCCTTTCAGGACCATTATGGAGGCCACAAGACCCTTCTAATGCCCCTCAGGACCTTTATAAAGGCCCTCATACCCTTCTAATGCCTCTCAGGGCAAATATAAAGGTTCCCAGACCCTTCTAGAGCGCGTCAGGACCCTTATAAAGGCCCCCAGACCCTTCTAATGTTCCTCAGGGTCTTTCTAAAGTACCCCAGACCCTTCTAGATCCCCTGAAGACCTTTCTAAAGGCAACCAGACCCTTCTAATGCGACTCAGGGCCTTTCTAAAGGCCGCGAGACCATTATAATCCCCCTCAGGGCCTTTAAAAAGGCCCCTAGACCCTTCTGGACCCCCTCAGGACGCTTCTAATAGCCCCCAGACCCTTCTAGAGCCCCACAGGGTTTTTCTAAAGGCCTCCACACCCTTCTAATGACCCTCAAGACCCATGTAAAGGCCCCCAGACCCTTCTAGATTGCCTCAGGACCAATCTAAAAGCCCCCAGACCCTTCTAATGCCCCACAGGGCCTTTCTAAAGGCCTCCACACCCTTCTAATGACCCTCAAGGCCCATGTAAAGGCCCCTAGACCCTTCTAGATTGCCTCAGGACCCATCTAAAAGCCCCCAGACCCTTCTAATGCCTTTCAGGACCCTTATGAAGGCCACAAGACCCTTCTAATGCCCCTCAGGACCTTTCTAAAGGCCCTCAGACTCTTCTAATGCCCCTCAGGGCATTTATAAAGGTTCCCAGACCCTTCTAGAGCCTGTCAGGACCCTTATAAAGGCCCCCAGACCATTCTAGAGAACCCTCAGGACACTTCTAAAGGCCCGCAGACCATTCTAATGCCCGTCAGGGCCTTTATAAATGTCCCCAGACCCTTCTACTGCCCCTCAGGAGCATTCTAAAGGCCCCGAGACATTTCTAATGCCCCACAGGGCCTTTCTAAAGGTCCCCAGACCCTTCTAGAGCCCCTGAAGACCCTTCTAAAGGCCCCCAGAACATTGTAATGCCACTCAGGGCCTTTCTAAAAGCCGCGAGACCCTTATAATCCCCCTGAGGGCCTTTAAAAATGCCCCCAGACCCTTCTGGACCCCCTCAGGACGTTTCTAATAGCCCCCAGACCCTTCTAGAGCCCTTCAGGGCCTTTCTAAAGGCCTCCACACCCTTCTAATGACCCTCAAGACCCATGTAAAGGCCCTCAGACCCTTCTAGATTGCCTCAGGACCCATCTAAAAGCCCCCAGACCCTTCTAATGCCTTTCAGGACCCTTATGAAGGCCACAAGACCCTTCTAATGCCCCTCAGGACCTTTCTAAAGGCCCTCAGACCCTTCTAATGCCCCTCAGGGCATTTATAAAGGTTTCCAGACCCTTCTAGAGCCTGTCAGGACCCTTATAAAGGCCCCCAGACCATTCTAGAGCCCCTCAGGACACTTCTAACGGCCCGCAAAGCATTCTAATGCCCCACAGGTCCTTTATAAAGGTCCCCAGACCCTTCTACTGCCCCTCAGGAGCATTCTAAAGGCCCCCAGATCCTTCTAATGCCCCACAGGGCCTTTCTAAAGGTCCCCAGACCCTTCTAGAGCCCTTCAAGACCCTTCTAAAGGCCCCCAGACCCTTATAGAGCCCCTCAGGACTCTTCTAAAGGACCCCAGACCCTGCTAATTCCCCTCAGGGCTTTTATAATGGTCACAAGACCCTTCTAATGCCCCTCAGGACCCTTATAAAGGCACCCAGACCCTTCTAGAGCCTCTCAGGACAGTTTTAAATGCCTCCAGACCCTTCTAGACCCCCTCAGGACCATTCTAAAGGCCCCCAGACCCTTCTAAATGCCCCTCAGGACCCTTCTAAAGGCCCCCAGACCATTCTAATGCCCCTCAGGGCCTTTCTAAAGGCCGCGAGACCCTTATAATCCCCCTGAGGGCCTTTAAAAAGGCCCCCAGACCCTTCTGGACCCCCTCAGGACGCTTCTAATAGCCCCCAGACCCTTCTAGAGCCCCTCACGGCCTTTCTAAAGGCCTCCACACCCTTCTAATGACCCTCAAGACCCATGTAAAGGCCCCCAGACCCTTCTAGATTGCCTCAGGACCCATCTATAAGCCCCCAGACCCTTCTAATGCCTTTCAGGACCCTTATGAAGGCCACAAGACCCTTCTAATGCCCCTCAGGACCTTTCTAAAGGCCCTCAGACCCTTCTAATGCCCCTCAGGGCATTTATAAAGGTTCCCAGACCCTTCTAGAGCCCGTCAGGACCCTTATAAAGGCCCCCAGACCATTCTAGAGCCCCTCAGGACACTTCTAAAGGCCCGCAGACCATTCTAATGCCCCACAGGTCCTTTATAAAGGTCCCCAGACCCTTCTACTGCCCCTCAGGAGCATTCTAAAGGCCCCCAGATCCTTCTAATGCCCCACAGGGCCTTTCTAAAGGTCCCCAGACCCTTCTAGAGCTCCTGAAGACCCTTCTAAAGGCCCCCAGACCCTTATAGAGCCCCTCAGGACCCTTCTAAAGTCCCCCAGACCCTGCTAATTCCCCTCAGGGCTTTTATAAGGGCACCCAGACCCTTCTAATGCCCCTCAGGACCCTTATAAAGGCACCCAGACCCTTCTAGAGCCTCTCAGGACAGTTTTAAATGCCTCCAGACCCTTCTAGACCCCCTCAGGACCATTCTAAAGGCACCCAGACCCTTCTAGACCCACTCAGGACCATTCTAAAGGCCCCCAGACCCTTCTAATGCCCTTCAGGACTCATCTAAAGGCCCCCAGACCCTTCTAATGCCCCTCAGGGCCTTTCTAAAGTACCCCAGACACTTCTAGAACCTCTCAGGGCCTTTCTATATGACCCCAGACCCGTCTAATGCCACTCAGGGCCTTTCCAAAGGCCCCCATACCCTTCTAATGCCCCTCAGGACATTTTTAAAGGCCCCCAGACCCTTCTAGTGCCCCTCAGGACATTTCTAAAGGCCCCCAGACCCTTCTAATGCCACTCAGGGCCTTTCTAAAGGCCGCGAGACCCTTCTAATCCCCCTGAGGGCCTTTAAAAAGGCCCCTAGACCCTTCTGGACCCACTCAGGACGCTTCTAATAGCCCCCAGACCCTTCTAGAGCCCCTCACGGCCTTTCTAAAGGCCTCCACACCCTTCTAATGACACTCAAGACCCATGTAAAGGCCCCCAGACCCTTCTAGATTGCCTCAGGACCCATCTAAAAGCCCCCAGACCCTTCTAATGCCTTTCAGGGCCTTTCTAAAGGCCTCCACACCCTTCTAATGACCATCAAGACCCATGTAAAGGCCTCTAGACCCTTCTAGATTGCCTCAGGACCCATCTAAAAGCCCCCAGACCCTTCTAATGCCTTTCAGGACCCTTATGAAGGCCACAAGACCCTTCTAATTTTCCTCAGGACCATTCTAAAGGCCCCCAGACCATTCTAATGCCCGTCAGGGCCTTTATAAAGATCCCCAGACCCTTCTACTGATCCTCAGGAGCATTCTAAAGGCCCCCAGACCCTTCTAATGCCCCACAGGGCCTTTCTAAAGGTCCCCAGACCCTTCTAGAGCCCCTGAAGACCATTCTAAAGGCCCCGAGACCCTTATAGAGCCCCTCAGGACCCTTCTAAAGTCCCCCAGACCCTGCTAATTCCCCTCAGGGCTTTTATAAGGGCACCCAGACCCTTCTAATGCCCCTCAGGACCCTTATAAAGGCACCCAGACCCTTCTAGAGCCTCTCAGGACCATTCTAAAGGCCCCCAGACCCTTCTAATGCCCCTCAGGACCCTTCTAAAGGCTCCCAGACCCTTCTAGAGCCTCTCAGGACAGTTTTAAATGCCTCCAGACCCTTCTAGACCCCCTCAGGACCACTCTAAAGGCCCCAGACCCTTCTAATGCCCCTCAGGGCCTTTCTAAAGGCCACGAGACCCTTATAATCCCCCTGAGGGCCTTTAAAAAGGTCCCCAGACTCTTCTAATGCACCTCAGGACATTTCTAAAGGCCCCCAGACCCTTCTAGAGCCCCTGAAGACCCTTCTAAAGGCCCCCAGACCCTTATAGAGCCCCTCAGGACCCTTCTAAAGTCCCCCATACCCTGCTAATTCCTCTCAGGGCTTTTATAAGGGCCACAAGACCCTTCTAATGCCTTTCAGGACCCTTATAAAGGCACCCAGACCCTTCTAGAGCCTCTCAGGACAGTTTAAATGCCTCCAGACCCTTCTAGACCCCCCTCAGGACCATTCTAAAGGCCCCCAGACCCTTCTAATGCCCCTCAGGGCCTTTCTAAAGTACCCCAGACACTTCTAGAACCTCTCAGGGCCTTTCTATATGACCCCAGACCCTTCTAATGCCCCTCAGGGCCTTTCTAAAGGCCCCCATACCCTTCTAGAGCCCCTCAGGACATTTCTAAAGGCACCCAGACCCTTCTAATGCCACTCAGGGCCTTTCTAAAGGCCGCGAGACCCTTATAATCCCCCTGAGGGCCTTTAAAAAGGCCCCCAGACCCTTCTGGACCCCCTCAGGACGCTTCTAATAGCCCCCAGACCCTTCTAGAGCCCCTCAGGGCCTTTCTAAAGGCCTCCACACCCTTCTAATGACCCTCAAGACCCATGTAAAGGCCCCCAGACCCTTCTAGATTGCCTCAGGACCCATCTAAAAGCCCCCAGACACTTCTAATGCCTTTCAGGGCCTTTCTAAAGGCCTCCACACCCTTCTAATGACCCTCAAGACCCATGTAAAGGCCCCTAGACCCTTCTAGATTGCCTCAGGAGCCATCTAAAAGCCCCCAGACCCTTCTAATGCCTTTCAGGACCCTTATGAAGGCCACAATACCCTTCTAATGCCCCTCAGGACCCTTCTAATAGCCCCCAGACCCTTCTAATTCCCCACAGGGCCTATCTAAAGGTCCCCAGACCCTTCTAGAGCCCCTGAAGACCCTTCTAAACGCCCCAAGGCCCTTTTAGAGCCCCTCAGGAAGATTCTAAAGGCCCCCAGACCCTGCTAATTCCCTTCAGGGCTTTTATAATGGCACCCAGACCCTTCTAATGCCCCTCAGGACCCTTATAAAGGCACCCAGACCCTTCTAGAGCCTCTCAGGACAGTTTTAAATGCCTCCAAACCCTTCTAGACCCCCTCAGGACCATTCTAAAGGCCCCCAGACCCTTCTAATGCCCCTCAGGACATTTCTAAAGTAAACCAGACCCTTCTAATGCCCCTCAGGTCATTTCTAAAGGCACCCACACCCTTCTAATGCCACTCAGGGTCATTCTAAAGGCCGCGAGACTTTTATAATCCCCCTGAGGGCCTTTAAAAAGGCCCCCAGACCATTCTGGACTCCCTCAGGTTGCTTCTAATAGCCCCCAGACCCTTCTAGAGCCCCTCAGGGCCTTTCTAAAGGCCTCCACACCCTTCTAATGACCCTCAAGACCCATGTAAAGGCCCCTAGACCCTTCTAGATTGCCTCAGGACCCATCTAAAAGCCCCCAGACCCTTCTAATGCCTTTCAGGACCCTTATGAAGGCCACAAGACCCTTCTAATGCCCCTCAGGACCATTCTAAAGGCCCTCAGACCCTTCTAATGCCCCTCAGGGCATTTATAAAGGTTCCCAGACCCTTCTAGAGCCCGTCAGGACCCTTATAAAGGCCCCCAGACCATTCTAGAGCCCCTCAGGACACTTCTAAAGGCCCGCAGACCATTCTAATGCCCGTCAGGGCCTTTATAAAGGTCCCCAGACCCTTCTACTGCCCCTCAGGAGCATTCTAAAGGCCCCCAGACCCTTCTAATGCCACACAGGGCCTTTCTAAAGGTCCCCAGACCCTTCTAGAGCCCCTCAAGACCCTTCTAAAGGCCCCCAGACCCTTATAGAGCCCCTCAGGACCCTTCTAAAGTCCCCCAGACCCTGCTAGTTCCCCTCAGGGCTTTTATAAGGGCACCCAGAATCTTCTAATGCCCCTCAGGAGCCTTATAAAGGCCCCCAGACCCGTCTAGAGCCTCTCAGGGCCTTTCTATTTGACCCCAGGCCCTTGTAATGCCACTCAGGGCCTTTCTAAAGGCCGCGAGACCCTTATAATCCCCCTGAGGGCCTTTAAAAAGGCCCCCAGACCCTTCTGGACCCCCTCAGGACGCTTCTAATATCCCCCAGACCCTTCTAGAGCCCCTCAGGGCCTTTCTAAAGGCCTCCACACCCTTCTAATGACCCTCAAGACCCATGTAAAGGCCCCCAGACCCTTCTAGATTGCCTCAGGACCCATCTAAAAGCACCCAGACCCTTCTAATGCCTTTCAGGGCCTTTCTAAAGGCCTCCACACCCTTCTAATGACCCTCAAGACCCATGTAAAGGCCCCTAGACCCTTCTAGATTGCCTCAGGACCCATCTAAAAGCCCCCAGACCCTTCTAATGCCTTTCAGGACCCTTATGAAGGCCACAAGACCCTTCTAATGCCCCTCAGGACCTTTCTAAAGGCCCTCAGACCCTTCTAATGCCCCTCAGGGCATTTATAAAGGTTCCCAGACCCTTCTAGAGCCCGTCAGGACCCTTATAAAGGCCCCAGACCATTCTAGAGCCCCTCAGGACACTTCTAAATTCCGCAGACCATTCTAATGCCCGTCAGGGCCTTTCTAAAGGTCCCCAGACCCTTCTACTGTCCCTCAGGAGCATTCTAAAGGCCCCCAGACCCTTCTAATGCCCCACAGGGCCTTTGTAAAGGTCCCCAGACCCTTCTAGAGCCCCTGAAGACCCTTCTAAAGGCCCCCAGACCCTTATAGAGCCCCTCAGGACACTTCTAAAGTCCCCCAGACCCTGCTAATTCCCCTCAGGGCTTTTATAAGGGCACCCAGACCCTTCTAATGCCCCTCAGGGCCTTTCTAAAGTACCCCAGACACGTCTAGAACCTCTCAGGGCCTTTCTATATGACCCCAGGCCCTTGTAATGCCACTCAGGGCCTTTCTAAAGGCAGCGAGACCCTTATAATCCCCCTGAGGGCCTTTAAAAAGGCCCCCAGACCCTTCTGGACCCCCTCAGGACGCTTCTAATAGCCCCCAGACCCTTCTAGAGCCCCTCAGGGCCTTTCTAAAGGCCTCCACACCCTTCTAATGACCCTCAAGACCCATGTAAAGGCCCCCAGACCCTTCTAGATTTCCTCAGGACCCATCTAAAAGCACCCAGACCATTCTAATGCCTTTCAGGGCCTTTCTAAAGGCCTCCACACCCTTCTAATGACCCTCAAGACCCATGTAAAGGCCCCTAGACCCTTCTAGATTGCCTCAGGACCCATCTAAAAACCCCCAGACCCTTCTAATGCCTTTCAGGACCCTTATGAAGGCCACAAGACCCTTCTAATGCCCCTCAGGACCTTTCTAAAGGCCCTCAGACCCTTCTAATGCCCCTCAGGACCATTCTAAAGGCCCTCAGACCATTCTAATGCCACTCAGGACCTTTCTAATGGCCCTGAGACCCTTCTAATGCCCCTCAGGGCATTTATAAAGGTTCCCAGACCCTTCTAGAGCCCGTCAGGACACTTATAAAGGTCCCCAGACCCTTCTACTGCCCCTCAGGAGCATTCTAAAGGCCCCCAGACCCTTCTAATGCCCCTCAGGTCATTTCTAAAGGCACCCAGACCCTTCTAATTCCACTCAGGGCCTTTCTAAAGGCCGCGAGACCCTTAGAATCCTCCTGATGGCCTTTATAAAGGTCCCCAGACCCTTCTACTGCCCCTCAGGACGCTTCTAATAGCCCCCAGACCCTTCTAGAGCCCCTCAGGTCATTTCTAAAGGCATCCACACCCTTCTAATGACCATCAAGATCCATGTAAAGGCCCCTAGACCCTTCTAGATTGCCTCAGGACCCATCTAAAAGCCCCCAGACCCTTCTAATGCCTTTCAGGACCCTTATGAAGGCCACAAGACCCTTCTAATGCCCCTCAGGACCTTTCTAAAGGCACTCAGACCCTTCTAATGCCCCTCAGGGCATTTATAAAAGTTCCCAGACCCTTCTAGAGCCAGTCAGGACCCTTATAAAGGCCCCCAGACCATTCTAGAGCCCCTCAGGACACTTCTAAAGGCCCGCAGACCATTCTAATGCCCGTCAGGGCCTTTCTAAAGGTCCCCAGACCCTTCTACTGCCCCACAGGGCCTTTCTAAAGGTCCCCAGACCCTTCTAGAGCCGCTGAAGACCCTTATAAAGGCCCCCAGACCCTTATAGAGCCCCTCAGGACCCTTCTAAAGTCCCCCATACCCTGCTAATTCCTCTCAGGGCTTTTATAAGGGCCACAAGACCCTTCTAATGCCTTTCAGGACCCTTATAAAGGCACCCAGACCCTTCTAGAGCCTCTCAGGACAGTTTAAATGCCTCCAGACCCTTCTAGACCCCCCTCAGGACCATTCTAAAGGCCCCCAGACCCTTCTAATGCCCCTCAGGGCCTTTCTAAAGTACCCCAGACACTTCTAGAACCTCTCAGGGCCTTTCTATATGACCCCAGACCCTTCTAATGCCCCTCAGGGCCTTTCTAAAGGCCCCCATACCCTTCTAGAGCCCCTCAGGACATTTCTAAAGGCACCCAGACCCTTCTAATGCCACTCAGGGCCTTTCTAAAGGCCGCGAGACCCTTATAATCCCCCTGAGGGCCTTTAAAAAGGCCCCCAGACCCTTCTGGACCCCCTCAGGACGCTTCTAATAGCCCCCAGACCCTTCTAGAGCCCCTCAGGGCCTTTCTAAAGGCCTCCACACCCTTCTAATGACCCTCAAGACCCATGTAAAGGCCCCCAGACCCTTCTAGATTGCCTCAGGACCCATCTAAAAGCCCCCAGACACTTCTAATGCCTTTCAGGGCCTTTCTAAAGGCCTCCACACCCTTCTAATGACCCTCAAGACCCATGTAAAGGCCCCTAGACCCTTCTAGATTGCCTCAGGACCCATCTAAAAGCCCCCAGACCCTTCTAATGCCTTTCAGGACCCTTATGAAGGCCACAAGACCCTTCTAATGCCCCTCAGGACCTTTCTAAAGGCCCTCAGACCCTTCTAATGCCCCTCAGGGCATTTATAAAGGTTCCCAGACCCTTCTAGAGCCCGTCAGGACCCTTATAAAGGCCCCCAGACCATTCTAGAGCCCCTCAGGACACTTCTAAATTCCGCAGACCATTCTAATGCCCGTCAGGGCCTTTCTAAAGGTCCCCAGACCCTTCTACTGTCCCTCAGGAGCATTCTAAAGGCCCCCAGACCCTTCTAATGCCCCACAGGGCCTTTGTAAAGGTCCCCAGACCCTTCTAGAGCCCCTGAAGACCCTTCTAAAGGCCCCCAGACCCTTATAGAGCCCCTCAGGACACTTCTAAAGTCCCCCAGACCCTGCTAATTCCCCTCAGGGCTTTTATAAGGGCACCCAGACCCTTCTAATGCCCCTCAGGGCCTTTCTAAAGTACCCCAGACACGTCTAGATCCTCTCAGGGCCTTTCTATATGACCCCAGGCCCTTGTAATGCCACTCAGGGCCTTTCTAAAGGCAGCGAGACCCTTATAATCCACCTGAGGGCCTTTTAAAAGGCCCCCAGACCCTTCTGGACCCCCTCAGGACGCTTCTAATAGCCCCCAGACCTTCTAGAGCCCCTCAGGGCCTTTCTAAAGGCCTCCACACCCTTCTAATGACCCTCAAGACCCATGTAAAGGCCCCCAGACCCTTCTAGATTTCCTCAGGACCCATCTAAAAGCACCCAGACCATTCTAATGCCTTTCAGGGCCTTTCTAAAGGCCTCCACACCCTTCTAATGACCCTCAAGACCCATGTAAAGGCCCCTAGACCCTTCTAGATTGCCTCAGGACCCATCTAAAAACCCCCAGACCCTTCTAATGCCTTTCAGGACCCTTATGAAGGCCACAAGACCCTTCTAATGCCCCTCAGGACCTTTCTAAAGGCCCTCAGACCCTTCTAATGCCCCTCAGGGCATTTATAAAGGTTCCCAGACCCTTCTAGAGCCCGTCAGGACACTTATAAAGGTCCTCAGACCCTTCTACTGCCCCTCAGGAGCATTCTAAAGGCCCCCAGACCCTTCTAATGCCCCTCAGGTCATTTCTAAAGGCACCCAGACCCTTCTAATTCCACTCAGGGCCTTTCTAAAGGCCGCGAGACCCTTAGAATCCTCCTGATGGCCTTTATAAAGGTCCCCAGACCCTTCTACTGCCCCTCAGGACGCTTCTAATAGCCCCCAGACCCTTCTAGAGCCCCTCAGGTCATTTCTAAAGGCATCCACACCCTTCTAATGACGATCAAGACCCATGTAAAGGCCCCTAGACCCTTCTAGATTGCCTCAGGACCCATCTAAAAGCCCCCAGACCCTTCTAATGCCTTTCAGGACCCTTATGAAGGCCACAAGACCCTTCTAATGCCCCTCAGGACCTTTCTAAAGGCACTCAGACCCTTCTAATGCCCCTCAGGGCATTTATAAAAGTTCCCAGACCCTTCTAGAGCCAGTCAGGACCCTTATAAAGGCCCCCAGACCATTCTAGAGCCCCTCAGGACACTTCTAAAGGCCCGCAGACCATTCTAATGCCCGTCAGGGCCTTTCTAAAGGTCCCCAGACCCTTCTACTGCCCCACAGGGCCTTTCTAAAGGTCCCCAGACCCTTCTAGAGCCGCTGAAGACCCTTATAAAGGCCCCCAGACCCTTATAGAGCCCCTCAGGACCCTTCTAAAGTCCACTAGACCCTGCTAGTTCCCCTCAGGGCTTTTATAAGGGCACCCAGAATCTTCTAATGCCCGACAGGACCCTTATAAAGGCACCCAGACCCTTCTAATGCCCCTCAGGGCCTTTCTAAAGTAAATCAGACACTTCTAGATCCTCTCAGGGCCTTTCTATATGAACCCAGACCCTTGTAATGCCACTCAGGGCCTTTCTAAAGGCCGCGAGACCCTTATCATCCCCCTGAGGGCCTTTTAAAAGGCCCCCAGACCCTTCTGGACCCCCTCAGAACGCTTCTAATAGCCCCCAGACCATTCTAGAGCCTCTCAGGGCCTTTCTAAAGGCATCCACACCCTTCTAATGACCCTCAAGACCCATGTAAAGGCTCCCAGACCCTTCTAATGCATTTCAGGACCTTTCTAAAGGACCTCAGACCCTTCTGATGCCCCTCAGGGCATTTATAAAGGTTCCCAGACCCTTCTAGAGCCCTTCAGGACCCTTATAAATGCCCCCAGACCATTCTAGAGCCCCTCATGACACTTCTAAAGGCCAGCAGACCCTTCTAATGCCCCACAGGGCCTTTCTAAAGGTCCCCAGACACTTCTAGAGCCCCTGAAGACCCTTCTAAAGGCCCCCAGACCCTTATAGAGCCCCTCAGGACCCTTCTAAATTCCCCCAGACCCTGCTAGTTCCCCTCAGGGCTTTTATAAGGGCGCCCAGAATCTTCTAATGCCCCTCAGGACCATTATAAAGGCACCCAGACCCTTCTAGAGCCTCTCAGGACAGTTTTAAATGCCTCCAGACCCTTCTAGACCCCCTCAGGACCATTCTAAAGGCCCCCAGACCCTTCTAATGCCCCTCAGGGGCTTTCTAAAGTAAACCAGACACTTCTAGAACCTCTCAAGGCCTTTCTATAAGAACCCAGACCCTTGTAATGCCACTCAGAGCCTTTCTAAAGGCCGCAAGACCCTTATAATCCCCCTGAGGGCCTTTAAAAGGCCCCCAGACCCTTCTGGACCCCCTCAGGACACTTCTAATAGCCCCCAGACCCTTCTAGAGCCCCTCAGGGCCTTTCTAAAGGCTTCCACACCCTTCTAATGACCATCAAGACCCATGTAAAGGCCCCCAGACCCTTCTAGATTGCCTCAGGACCAATCTAAAAGCCCCCAGACCCTTCTAATACCTTTCAGGACCCCTATGAAGGCCACAAGACCCTTCTAATGCCCCTGAGGACCTTTCTAAAGGCCCTCAGACCCTTCTAATGCCCCTCAGTGCGTTTATAAAGGTTCCCAGACCCTTCTAGAGCCCGTCAGGACCCTTATAAAGGCCCCCAGACCATTCTAGAGCACCTCAGGACACTTCTAAATCCCGCAGACCATTCTAATGCCCGTCAGGGCCTTTACAAAGGTCCCCAGACCCTTCTACTGCCCCTCAGGAGCATTCTAAATGCCCCCAGACCCTTCTAATGCCCCACAGGGCCTTTCTAAAGGTCCCCAGACCCTTCTAGAGCCCCTCAAGACCCTTCTAAAGGCCCCCAGACCCTTATAGAGCCCCTCAGGACCCTTCTAAAGTCCCCCAGACCCTGCTAATTCCCCTCAGGGATTTTATAAGGGTACCCAGACCCTTTTAATGCCCCTCAGGACCCTTATAAAGGCACCCAGACCATTCTAGAGCCTCTCAGGACAGTTTTAAATGCGTCCAAGCCCTTCTAGACCCCCTCAGGACCATTCTAAAGGCCCCCAGACCCTTCTAATGCCACTCAGGGCCTTTCTAAAGGCCGCGAGACACTTATTATCCCCCTGAGGGCCTTTAAAAAGGCCCCCAGACCGTTCTGGACCCCCTCAGGAAGCTTCTAATAGCCCCCAGACCCTTCTAGAGCCCCTCAGGGCCTTTCTAAAGGCCTCCACACCCTTCTAATGACCCTCAAGACCCATGTAAAGGCCCCCAGACCCTTCTAGATTGCCTCAGGACCCATCTAAAAGCACCCAGACCCTTCTAATGCCATTTAGGGCCTTTCTAAAGGACTCCACACCCTTCTAATGACCCTCAAGACCCATGTAAAGGCCCCCAGACCCTTCTAGATTGCATAAGGACCCATCTAAAAGCCCCCAGACCATTCCAATGCCTTTCAGGACCCTTATGAAGGCCACAAGACCCTTCTAATGCCCCTCAGGACCTTTCTAAAGGCCCTCAGACCCTTCTAATGCCCCTCAGGGCATTTATAAAGGTTCCCAGACCCTTCTAGAGCCCGTCAGGACCCTTATAAAGGCCACCAGACCATTCTAGAGGCCCTCAGGACACTTCTAAAGGCCCGCAGACCATTCTAATGCCCGTCAGGGCCTTTATAAAGGTCCCCAGACCCTTCTACTGCACCTCAGGAGCATTCTAAAGGCCCCCAGACCCTTCTAATGCCCCACAGGGCCTTTCTAAAGGTCCCCAGACCCTTCTAGAGCACCTGAAGACCCTTCTAAAGGCCCCCAGACCCTTATAGAGCCCCTGAGGACCCTTCTAAAGTCCCCCAGACCCTGCTAGTTCCCCTCAGGTCTTTTATAAGGGCACCCAGAATCTTCTAATGCCCCTCAGGACCCTTATAAAGGCACCCAGACACTTCTAGAGCCTCTCAGGACAGTTTTAAATGCCTCCAGACCCTTCTAGACCCCCTCAGGACCATTCTAAAAGCCCCCAGACTCTTCTAATGCCTTTCAGGGCCTTTCTAAAGGCTTCCACACCCTTCTAATGACCCTCAAGACCCATGTAAAGGCCCCCAGACCCTTCTAGATTGCCTCAGGACCCATCTAAATGCCCCCAGACCCTTCTAATGCCTTTCAGGACCCTTATGAAGGCCACAAGACCCTTCTAATGCCCCTCAGGACCTTTCTAAAGGCCCTCAGACCCTTCTAATGCCCCTCAGGGCATTTATAAAGGTTCCCAGACCCTTCTAGAGCCCGTCAGGACCCTTATAAAGGCCCCCAGACCATTCTAGAGCCCCTCAGGACACTTCTAAAGGCCCGCAGACCATTCTAATGCCCGTCAGGGCCTTTCTAAAGGTCCCCAGACCCTTCTACTGCCCCTCAGGAGCATTCTAAAGGCCCCCAGACCCTTCTAATGCCCCACAGGGCCTTTCTAAATGTCCCCAGACATTTCTAGAGCCCCTGAATACCCTTCTAAAGGCCCCCAGAGCCTTCTAAAGCCCCTGAAGACCCTTCTAAAGGCCCCCAGACCCTTATAGAGCCCCTCAGGACCCTTATAAAGGCACCCCAGACCCTGATAATTCCCCTCAGGGCTTTTATAAGTGCACCCAGACCCTTCTAATGCCCCTCAGGACCCTTATAAAGGCACCCAGACCATTCTAGTGCCTCTCAGGACAGTTTTAAAGGCCCCCAGACCTTTCGAATGCCCCTCAGGGCCTTTCTAAAGTACCCCAGACACTTCTAGAACCTCTCAGGGCCTTTCTATATGACCCCAGACCCTTGTAATGCCCCTCAGGGCCTTTCTAAAGGCCCCCTTACCCTTCTAATGCCCCTCAGGACATTTCTAAAGGCCCCCAGACCCTTCTAGAGCCCCTCAGGACATTTCTAAAGGCACCCAGACCCTTCTAATGCCACTCAGGGCCTTTCTAAAGGCCGCGAGACCCTTATCATCCCCGTGAGGGCCTTTAAAAAGGCCCCCAGACCCTTCTGGACCCCTCAGGATGCTTCTAATAGCCCCCAGACCCTTCTAGAGCCCCTCAGGGCCTTTCTAAAGGCCTCCACACCCATCTAATGACCCTCAAGACCCATGTAAAGGCCCCCAGACCCTTCTAGATTGGCTCAGGACCCATCTAAAAGCCCCCAGACCATTCTAATGCCTTTCAGGACCCTTATGAAGGCCACAAGACCCTTCTAATGCCCCTCAGGACCTTTCTAAAGGCCCTCAGACCCTTCTAATGCCCCTCAGGGCATTTATAAAGGTTCCCAGACCCTTCTAGAGCCCGTCAGGACCCTTATAAAGGCCCCCAGACCATTCTAGAGCCCCTCAGGACACTTCTAAAGGCCCGCAGACCATTCTAATGCCCGTCAGGGCCTTTCTAAAGGTCCCCAGACCCTTCTACTGCCCCTCAGGAGCATTCTAAAGGCCCCCAGACCCTTCTAATGCCCCACAGGGCCTTTCTAAAGGTCGCCAGACCCTTCTAGAGCCCCTGAAGACCCTTCTAAAGGCCCCCAGACCCTTATAGAGCCCCTCAGGACCCTTCTAAAGGCACCCAGACCCTGCTAATTCCACTCAGGTCTTTTATAAGGGCACCCAGACCCTTCTAATGCCCCTCAGGACCCTTATAAAGGCACCCAGACCCTTCTAGAGCCTCTCAGGACAGTTTTAAATGCCTCCAGACCCTTCTAGACCCTCTCAGGACCATTCTAAAGGCCCCCAGACCCTTCTAATGCCCCTCAGGACACTTCTAAAGGCCCCCAGACCATTCTAATGCCCCTCAGGGCCTTTCTAAAGTACCCCAGACACTTCTAGAACCTCTCAGGGCCTTTCTATATGACCCCAGACCATTGTAATGCCCCTCAGGGCCTTTCTAAAGGCCCCCATACCCTTCTAATGCCCCTCAGGACATTTCTAAAGGCCCCCAGACCCTTCTAGAACCTCTCAGGACATTTCGAAAGGCACCCAGACCCTTCTAATGCCACTCAGGGCCTTTCTAAAGGCCGAGAGACCGTTATAATCCCGCTGAGGGCCTTTAAAAAGGCCCCCAGACCATTCTGGACCCCCTCAGGACGATTCTAATAGCCCCCAGACCCTTCTAGAGCCCCTCAGGGCCTTTCTAAAGGCCTCCACACCCTTCTAATGACCCTCAAGACCCATGTAAAGGCCCCCAGACCCTTCTAGATTGCCTCAGGACCCATCTAAAAGCCCCCAGACCCTTCTAATGCCTTTCAGGGCCTTTCTAAAGGCCTCCACACCCTTCTAATGACCCTCAAGACCCATGTAAAGGCCCCCAGACCATTCTACATTGCCTCAGGACCCATCTAAAAGCCCCCAGACCCTTCTAATGCCTTTCAGGACCCTTATGAAGGCCACAAGACCCTTCTAATGCCCCTCAGGACCTTTCTAAAGGCCCTCAGACCCTTCTAATGCCCCTCAGGGCATTCATAAAGGTTCCCAGACCCTTCTAGAGCCCGTCAGGACCCTTATAAAGGCCCCCAGACCATTCTAGAGCCCCTCAGGACACTTCTAAAGGCCCGCAGACCATTCTAATGCCCGTCAGGGCCTTTCTAAAGGTCCCCAGACCCTTCTACTGCCTCTCAGGAGCATTCTAAAGGCCCCCAGACCGTTCTAATGCCCCACAGGGCCTTTCTAAAGGTCGCCAGACCCTTCTAGAGCCCCTGAAGACCCTTCTAAAGGCCCCCAGACCCTTCTAGAGCCCCTCAGGACCCTTCTAAAGTCCCCCAGACCCTGCTAATTCCCCTCTGGGCTTTTATAAGGGCACCCAGACACTTCTAATGCCCCTCAGGACCCTTATAAAGGCACCCAGACCCTTCTAGATCATCTCAGGACAGTTTTAAATGCCTCCAGACCCTTCTAGACCCCCTCAGGACCATTCTAAAGTCCCCCAGACCCTTCTAATGCCCCTCAGGGCCTTTCTAAAGTACCCCAGACACTTCTAGAACCTCTCAGGGCCTTTCTATATGAACCCAGACCCTTGTAATGCCCCTCAGGGCCTTTCTAAAGGCCCCCATACCCTTCTAATGCCCCTCAGGACATTTCTAAAGGCCCGCAGACCCTTCTAGAGCCCCTCAGGACATTTCTAAAGGCACCCAGACCCTTCTAATGCCACTCAGGGCCTTTCTAAAGGCCGAGAGACCGTTATAATCCCCCTGAAGGCCTTTAAAAAGGCCCCCAGACCCTTCTAGATTGCCTCAGGACCCATCTAAAAGCACCCAGACCCTTCTAATGCCCCTCAGAACCTTTCTAAAGGCCCTCAGAACATTCTAATGCCCCTCTAGACCCATGTAAAGGCCCCTAGACCCTTCTAGATTGCCTCAGGACCCATCTAAAAGCGCCCAGACCCTTCTAATGCCTTTCAGGACCTTTATGAATTCCACAAGACCCTTCTAATGCCCCTCAGGACCTTTCTAAAGGCCCCCAGACCCTTATAGAGCCCCTCAGGACCCTTCTAAAGTCCCCCAGACCCTGCTAATTCCTCTCAGGGCTTTTATAAGGGCACCCAGAATCTTCTTATACCCCTCAGGACCCTTATAAAGGCACCCAGACCCTTCTAGAGCCTCTCAGGACAGTTTTAAATGCCTCCAGACCCTTCTAGACCCCCTCAGGACCATTCTAAAGGCCCCCAGACCCTTCTAATGCCCATCAGGGCCTTTCTAAAGTACCCGAGACACTTCTAGAACATCTCAGGGCCTTTCTATATGACCCCAGGCCCTTGTAATGCCCCACAGGGCCTTTAGAAAGGCCCCCAGACCATTCTAGAGCCCCTCAGGACCCTTCTAAAGTCCCCCAGACCCAGCTAATTCCTCTCAGGGCTTTTATAAGGGTACCCAGAATCTTCTAATGCCCCTCAGGACCCTTATAAAGGCACCCAGACCCTTCTAGAGCCTCTCAGGACAGTTTTAAATGCCTCCAGATCCTTCTAGACCCCCTGAGGACCATTCTAAAGGCCTGTCAGGGCCTTTATAAAGGTCCCCACACCCTTCTACTGCCCCTCAGGAGCATTCTAAAGGCCCCCAGACCCTTCTAATGCCCCACAGGGCCTTTCTAAAGGTCCCCAGAACCTTCTAGAGCCCCTGAAGACCCTTCTAAAGGCCCCCAGACCCTTATAGAGCCCCTCAGGACCCTTCTAAAGGCCCCCAGACCCTGCTAATTCCCCTCAGGGCTTTTATAAGGGCACCCAGACCCTTCAAATGCCCCTTAGGTCCCTTATAAAGGCACCAAGACCCTTCTAGAGCCTCTCAGGACAGTTTTAAATGCCTCCAGACCCTTCTAGACCCCCTCAGGACCATTCTAAAGGCTCCCAGACCCTTCTAATGCCCCTCAGGACCCTTCTAAAGGCCCCCAGACCCTTCTAATGCCCCTCAGGGCCTTTCTAAAGTACCCCAGACACTTCTAGAACCTCTCAGGGCCTTTCTATATGACCCCAGACCATTGTAATGCCCCTCAGGGCCTTTCTAAAGGCCCCCATACCCTTCTAATGCCCCTCAGGACATTTCTAAAGGCCCCCAGACCCTTCTAGAACCTCTCAGGACATTTCGAAAGGCACCCAGACCCTTCTAATGCCACTCAGGGCCTTTCTAAAGGCCGAGAGACCGTTATAATCCCGCTGAGGGCCTTTAAAAAGGCCCCCAGACCATTCTGGACCCCCTCAGGACGATTCTAATAGCCCCCAGACCCTTCTAGAGCCCCTCAGGGCCTTTCTAAAGGCCTCCACACCCTTCTAATGACCCTCAAGACCCATGTAAAGGCCCCCAGACCCTTCTAGATTGCCTCAGGACCCATCTAAAAGCCCCCAGACCCTTCTAATGCCTTTCAGGGCCTTTCTAAAGGCCTCCACACCCTTCTAATGACCCTCAAGACCCATGTAAAGGCCCCCAGACCATTCTACATTGCCTCAGGACCCATCTAAAAGCCCCCAGACCCTTCTAATGCCTTTCAGGACCCTTATGAAGGCCACAAGACCCTTCTAATGCCCCTCAGGACCTTTCTAAAGGCCCTCAGACCCTTCTAATGCCCCTCAGGGCATTCATAAAGGTTCCCAGACCCTTCTAGAGCCCGTCAGGACCCTTATAAAGGCCCCCAGACCATTCTAGAGCCCCTCAGGACACTTCTAAAGGCCCGCAGACCATTCTAATGCCCGTCAGGGCCTTTCTAAAGGTCCCCAGACCCTTCTACTGCCACTCAGGAGCATTCTAAAGGCCCCCAGACCGTTCTAATGCCCCACAGGGCCTTTCTAAAGGTCGCCAGACCCTTCTAGAGCCCCTGAAGACCCTTCTAAAGGCCCCCAGACCCTTCTAGAGCCCCTCAGGACCCTTCTAAAGTCCCCCAGACCCTGCTAATTCCCCTCTGGGCTTTTATAAGGGCACCCAGACACTTCTAATGCCCCTCAGGACCCTTATAAAGGCACCCAGACCCTTCTAGATCATCTCAGGACAGTTTTAAATGCCTCCAGACCCTTCTAGACCCCCTCAGGACCATTCTAAAGTCCCCCAGACCCTTCTAATGCCCCTCAGGGCCTTTCTAAAGTACCCCAGACACTTCTAGAACCTCTCAGGGCCTTTCTATATGAACCCAGACCCTTGTAATGCCCCTCAGGGCCTTTCTAAAGGCCCCCATACCCTTCTAATGCCCCTCAGGACATTTCTAAAGGCCCGCAGACCCTTCTAGAGCCCCTCAGGACATTTCTAAAGGCACCCAGACCCTTCTAATGCCACTCAGGGCCTTTCTAAAGGCCGAGAGACCGTTATAATCCCCCTGAAGGCCTTTAAAAAGGCCCCCAGACCCTTCTAGATTGCCTCAGGACCCATCTAAAAGCACCCAGACCCTTCTAATGCCCCTCAGAACCTTTCTAAAGGCCCTCAGAACATTCTAATGCCCCTCTAGACCCATGTAAAGGCCCCTAGACCCTTCTAGATTGCCTCAGGACCCATCTAAAAGCGCCCAGACCCTTCTAATGCCTTTCAGGACCTTTATGAATTCCACAAGACCCTTCTAATGCCCCTCAGGACCTTTCTAAAGGCCCCCAGACCCTTATAGAGCCCCTCAGGACCCTTCTAAAGTCCCCCAGACCCTGCTAATTCCTCTCAGGGCTTTTATAAGGGCACCCAGAATCTTCTTATACCCCTCAGGACCCTTATAAAGGCACCCAGACCCTTCTAGAGCCTCTCAGGACAGTTTTAAATGCCTCCAGACCCTTCTAGACCCCCTCAGGACCATTCTAAAGGCCCCCAGACCCTTCTAATGCCCATCAGGGCCTTTCTAAAGTACCCGAGACACTTCTAGAACATCTCAGGGCCTTTCTATATGACCCCAGGCCCTTGTAATGCCCCACAGGGCCTTTAGAAAGGCCCCCAGACCATTCTAGAGCCCCTCAGGACCCTTCTAAAGTCCCCCAGACCCAGCTAATTCCTCTCAGGGCTTTTATAAGGGTACCCAGAATCTTCTAATGCCCCTCAGGACCCTTATAAAGGCACCCAGACCCTTCTAGAGCCTCTCAGGACAGTTTTAAATGCCTCCAGATCCTTCTAGACCCCCTGAGGACCATTCTAAAGGCCTGTCAGGGCCTTTATAAAGGTCCCCACACCCTTCTACTGCCCCTCAGGAGCATTCTAAAGGCCCCCAGACCCTTCTAATGCCCCACAGGGCCTTTCTAAAGGTCCCCAGAACCTTCTAGAGCCCCTGAAGACCCTTCTAAAGGCCCCCAGACCCTTATAGAGCCCCTCAGGACCCTTCTAAAGGCCCCCAGACCCTGCTAATTCCCCTCAGGGCTTTTATAAGGGCACCCAGACCCTTCAAATGCCCGCTTAGGTCCCTTATAAAGGCACCAAGACCCTTCTAGAGCCTCTCAGGACAGTTTTAAATGCCTCCAGACCCTTCTAGACCCCCTCAGGACCATTCTAAAGGCCCCCAGACACTTCTAATGCCCCTCAGGACATTTCTAAAGGCCCCCAGACCCTTCTAATGCCCCTCAGGGCCTTTCTAAAGTACCCCAGACACTTCTAGAACCTCTCAGGGCCTTTCTATATGACCCCAGACCCTTGTAATGCCCCTCAGGGCCTTTCTAAAGGCCCCCATACCCTTCTAATGCCCCTCAGGACATTTCTAAAGGTCCCCAGACCCTTCTAGAGCCCCTCAGGACATTTCTAAAGGCACCCAGACCCTTCTAATGCCACTCAGGGCCTTTTTAAAGGCCGCGAGACCCTTAAATCCCTCTGAGGGCCTTTAAAAAGGCCCCCAGACCCTTCTGGACCCCCTCAGGACGCTTCTAATAGCCCCCAGACCCATCTAGAGCACCTCAGTGCCTTTCTAAAGGCCTCCACACCCTTCTAATGACCCTCAAGACCCATGTAAATGCCCCCAGACCCTTCTAGATTGCCTCAGGACGCTTATAATAGCCCCCAGACCCTTCTAGAGCCCCTCAGGGCCTTTCTAAAGGCCTCCACAACCTTCTAATGACCCTCAAGACCCATGTAAAGGCCCCCAGACCCTTCTAGATTGCCTCAGGACCCATCTAAAAGCCCCCAGACCCTTCTAATGCCTTTCAGGACCCTTATGAAGGCCACAAGACCCTTCTAATGCCCCTCAGGACCTTTCTAAAGGCCCTCAGACCCTTCTAATGCCCCTCAGGGCATTTATAAAGGTTCCCAGACCCTTCTAGAGCCCGTCAGGACACTTATAAAGGCCCTCAGACCATTCTAGAGCCCCTCAGGACACTTCTAAAGGCCCGCAGACGATTCTAATGCCCGTCAGGGCCTTTCTAATTGTCCCCAGACCCTTCTACTGCCCCTCAGGAGCATTCTAAAGGCCCCCAGACCCTTCCAATGCCCCTCTGGGCCTTTCTAACGTACCCCAGACACTTCTAGAACCTCTCAGGGCCTTTCTATATGACCCCAGACCCTTCTAATGCAACTCAGGGCCTTTCTAATGGCCGCAAGACCCTTATAATCCCCCTGAGGGCCTTTAAAAAGGCCCCCAGACCCTTCTGGAACCCCTTAGGACGCTTCTAATAGCCCCCAGACCCTTCTAATGCCCGTCAGGGCCTTTATAAAGGTCCCCAGACCCTTCTACTGCCCCTCAGGAGCATTCTAAAGGCCCCCAGACCCTTCTAATGCCCCACAGGGCCTTTCTAAAGGTCCCCAGACACTTCTAGAGCCCCTGAAGACCCTTCTAAAGGCTCCCAGACCATTATAGAGCCCCTGAGGACCCTTCTAAAGTCCCCCAGACCCTGCTAATTCCCCTCAGGGCTTTTATAAGGGCACCCAGACCCTTCTAATGCCCCTCAGGACCCTTATAAAGGCACCCAGACCCTTCTAGATCCTCTCAGGACAGTTTTCAATGCCTCCAGACCCTTCTAGACCCCCTCAGGACCATTCTAAAGGCCCCCAGACCCTTCTAATGCCCCTCAGGACATTTCTAAAGGCCCCCAGACCCTTCTAGAGCCCCTCAGGACATTTCTAAACGCACCCAGACCCTTGTAATGCCACTCAGGGCCTTTCTAAAGGCCGCGAGACCCTTATAATCCCCCTGAGGGCCTTTAAAAAGGCCCCCAGAACCTTCTGGACCCCCTCAGGACCCTTCTAATAGCCCACAGACCTTTCTAGAGCCCCTCAGGGCCTTTCTAAAGGCCTCCACACCCTTCTAATGACCCTCAAGACCCATGTAAAGGCCCCCAGACCCTTCTAGATTGCCTCAGGACCCATCCAAAAGCCCCCAGACCCTTCTAATGCCTTTCAGGACCCTTATGAAGGCCACAAGACCTTTCTAATGCCCCTCAGGACCTTTCTAAAGGCCCTCAGACCATTCTAATGCCCCTCAGGGCATTTATAAAGGTTCCCAGACCCTTCTAGAGCCCGTCAGGACCCTTATAAAGGCCCCCAGACCATTCTAGAGCCCCTCAGGACACTTCTAAAGTCCCCCAGACCATTCTAATGCCCGTCAGGGCCTTTCTAAAGGTCCCCAGACCCTTCTACTGCCCCTCAGGAGCATTCTAAAGGCCCCCAGACCCTTCTAATGCCCCACAGGGCCTTTCTAAAGGTCCCCAGACCCTTCTAGAGCACCTGAAGACCCTTCTAAAGGCACCCACACCCTTCCAATGCCCCTCAGGGCTTTTCTAAAGTACCCCAGACACTTCTAGAACCTCTCAGGGCCTTTCTATATGACCCCAGACCCTTCTAATGCCACTCAGGGCCTTTCTAAATGCCGCAAGACCCTTATAATCCCCCTGAGGGCCTTTAAAAATGCCCCCAGACCCTTCTGGACCCCCTCAGGACGCTTCTAATAGCCCCCAGACCTTTCTAGAGCCCCACAGGGCCTTTCTAAAGGCCTCCACACCCTTCGAATGACACTCAAGACCCATGTAAAGGCCCCCAGACCCTTCTAGATTGCCTCAGGACCCATCTAAAAGCCCCCAGACCCTTCTAATGCCTTTCAGGGCCTTTCTAAATGCCTCCACACCCTTCTAATGACCCTAAAGACACATGTAAAGGCCCCCAGACCCTTCTAGATTGCCTCAGGACCCATCTAAAAGACCCCAGACCCTTCTAATGCCTTTCAGGACCCTTATGAAGGCCACAAGACCCTTCTAATGCCCCTCAGGACCTTTCTAAATGCCCTCAGACCCTTCTAATTCCCCTCAGGGCATTTATAAAGGTTCCCAGACCCTTCTAGAGCCCGTCAGGACCCTTATAAAGGCCCCCAGACCATTCTAGAGCACCTCAGGACAATTCTAAAGTCCCCCAGACCATTCTAATGCACGTCAGGGCCTTTATAAAGGTCCCCAGACCCTTCTACTGCCCCTCAGGAGCATTCTAAAGGCCCCAAGACCCTTCTAATGCCCCACAGGGCCTTTCTAAAGGTCCCCAGACCCTTCTAGAGCCCCTGAAGACCCTTCTAAAGGCCCCCAGACCCTTATAGAGCCCGTCAGGACCCTTCTAAAGTCCCCCAGACCCTGCTAATTCCCCTCAGGGCTTTTATAAGGGCACCCAGACCATTCTAATGCCCCTCAGGACATTTCTAAAGGCCCCCAGACCCTTCTAGAGCCCCTCAGGACATTTCTAAACGCACCCAGACCCTTGTAATGCCACTCAGGGCCTTTCTGAAGGCCGCGAGACCCTTATAATCCCCCTGAGGGCCTTTAAAAAGGCCCCCAGACCCTTCTGGACCCCCTCAGGACGCTTCTAATAGCCCCCAGACCCTTCTAGAGCCCCTCAGGGCCTTTCTAAAGGCCTCCACACCCTTCTAATGACCCTCAAGACCCATGTAAAGGCCCCCAGACCCTTCTAGATTTCCTGAGGACCTATCTAAAAGCCCCCAGACCCTTCTAATGCCTTTCAGGGCCTTTCTAAAGGCCTCCACACCCTTCTAATGACCCTCAAGAACCATGTAAATGCCTCTAGACCCTTCTAGATTGCCTCAGGACCCATCTAAAAGACCCCAGACCCTTCTAATGCCTTTCAGGACCCTTATGAAGGTCACAAGACCCTTCTAATGCCCCTCAGGACCTTTGTAAAGGCCCTCAGACCCTTCTAATGCCACTCAGGGCCCTTCTAAAGGCCCCCAGACCCTTCTAATGCCCCTCAGGGCCTTTCTAAAGTACCCCAGACACTTCTAGAACCTCTAAGGGCCTTTCTATATGACCCCAGACCCTTCTAATGCCACTCAGGAGTTTTCTAAAGGCCCCCATACCCTTCTAATGCCCCTCAGGACATTTCTAAAGGCCCTCAGACCCTTCTAGTGCCCCTCAGGGCATTTATAAAGGTTCCCAGACCCATCTAGAGCCTGTCAGGACCCTTATAAAGGTCCCTAGAACATTCTAGAGCCCCTCAGGGCACTTCTAAAGTCCCCCAGACCCTGCTAATTCCCCTCAGGGCTTTTATAAGGGCACCCAGACCCTTCTAATGCCCCTCAGGACATTTCTAAAGGCCCACAGAATCTTCTAGAGCCCCTCAGGACATTTCTAAAGGCACCCAGACCCTTGTAATGCCACTTAGGGCCTTTCTAAAGGCCGCGAGACCCTTATAATCCCCCTGAGGGCCTTTAAAAAGGCCCCCAGACCCTTCTGGACCCCCTCAGGACGCTTCTAAAAGCCCCCATACCCTTCTAATGACTTTCAGGGCCTTTCTAAAGGCCTCCACACCCTTCTAATGACCCTCAAGACCCATGTAAAGGCCTCTAGACCCTTCTAGATTGCCTCAGGACCCATCTAAAAGCCCCCAGACTCTTCTAATGCCTTTCAGGACCCTTATGAAGGCCACAAGACCCTTCTAATGCCCCTCAGGACCTTTGTAAAGGCCCTCAGACCCTTCTAATGCCCCTCAGGGCCCTTCTAAAGGCCCCCAGACCCTTCTAATGCCCCTCAGGGCCTTTCTAAAGTACCCCAGACTCTTCTAGATCCTCTCAGGGCCTTTCTATATGACCCCAGACCATTGTAATGCCCCTCAGGGCTTTTCTAAAGGCCCCCATACCCTTCTAATGCCCCTCAGGACATTTCTAAAGGCCCCCAGACCCTTCTAGAGCCCCTCAGGACATTTCTAAAGGCACCCAGACCCTTCTAATGCCACTCAGGGCCTTTCTAAAGGCCGCGAGACCCTTATAATCCCCCTGAGGGCCTTTAAAAAGGCCCCCAGACCCTTCTGGACCCCCTCAGGACGCTTCTAATAGCCCCCAGACCCTTCTAGAGCCACTCAGGGCCTTTCTAAAGGCCTCCAGACCCTTCTAATGACCCTCAAGACCCATGTAAAGGCCCCCAGACCCTTCTAGATTGCCTCAGAACGCATCCAAAAGCCCCCAGACCCTTCTAATGCCTTTCAGGGCCTTTCTAAATGCCTCCACACCCTTCTAATGACCCTCAAGACCCATGTAAAGGCCCCCAGACCCTTCTAGATTGCCTCAGGACCCATCTAAAAGCCCCCAGACCCTTCTAATGCCTTTCAGGACCCTTATGAAGGCCACAAGACCCTTCTAATGCCCCTCAGGACATTTCTAAAGGCCCTCAGACCCTTCTAATGCCGCTCAGGGCATTTATAAAGGTTCCCAGACCCTTCTAGAGCCCGTCAAGACCCTTATAAAGGCCCCCAGACCATTCTAGAGCCCCTCAGGACACTTCTAAAGGCCCGCAGACCATTCTAATGCCAGTCAGGACCTTTATAAAGGTCCCCAGACCCTTCTACTGCCCCTCAGGAGCATTCTAAAGGCCCCCCAGACCCTTCTAATGCCCCACAGGGCCTTTCTAAAAGTCGCCAGACCCTTCTAGAGCCTCTGAAGACCCTTCCAAAGGCCCCCAGACCCTTCTAATGCCCCACAGCGCCTTTCTAAAGTACCCCAGACACTTCTAGAACCTATCAGGACCTATCTATATGATCCCAGACCCTTCTAATGCCTCTCAGGGCCTTTCTAAAGGCCGCGAGACCCTTAGAATCCCCCTGAGGGCCTTTAAAAAGGCCTCCAGACCCTTCTGGACCCCCTCAGGACGCTTCTAATAGCCCCCAGACCCTCCTAGATCCCCTCAGGGCCTTTCTAAAGGCATCCACACCCTTCTAATGACCCTCAAGACCGATGTAAAGGCCCCTAGACCCTTCTAGATTGCCTCAGGACCCATCTAAAAGCCCCCAGACCCTTCTAATGCCTTTCAGGACCCTTATGAAGGCCACAAGACCCTTCTAATGCCTCACATGACCTTTCTAAAGGCCCTCAGACCCTTCTAATGCCCCTCAGGGCATTTATAAAGGTTCCCAGACCCTTCTAGAGCCAGTCAGGACCCTTATAAAGGCCCCCAGACCATTCTAGAGCCCCTCAGGACACTTCTAAAGGCCTCCAGACCATTCTAATGCCCGTCAGGGCCTTTCTAAAGGTCCCCAGACCCTTCTACTGCCCCTCAGGAGCATTCTAAAGGCCCCCAGACCCTTCAAATGCCCCACAGGGCCTTTCTAAAGGTCCCCAGACCCTTCTAGAGCCCCTGAAGACCCTTCTAAAGGCCCCCAGACCCTTATAGAGCCCCTCAGGACCCTTCTAAAGTCCCCCAGACCATGCTAGTTCCCCTCAGGGCTTTTATAAAGGCACCCAGACCCTTCTAATGCCCCTCAGGACCCTTATAAAGGCACCCAGACCCTTCTAGAGCCTCTCAGGACAATTTTAAATGCCTCCAGACCCTTCTAGAGCCCCTCAGGACATTTCTAAAGGCACCCAGACCCTTCTAATGCCACTCAGGGCCTTTCTAAAGGCCGCGAGACCCTTATAATCCCCCTGAGGGCCTTTAAAAAGGCCCCCAGACGCTTCTGGACCCCTCAGGACGCTTCTAATAGCCCCCAGACCCTTCTAGAGCCCCTCAGGGCCTTTCTAAAGGCCTCCACACCTTTCTAATGACCCTCAAGACCCATGTAAAGGCCCCCAGACCCTTCTAGATTGCCTCAGGACCCATCTAAAAGCCCCCAGACCCTTCTAATGCCTTTCAGGGCCTTTCTAAATGCCTCCACACCCTTCTAATGACCCTCAAGACCCATGTAAAGGCCTCTAGACCCTTCTAGATTGCCTCAGGACCCATCTAAAAGAACACAGACCCTTCTAATGCCTTTCAGGACCCTTATGAAGGCCACAAGACCCTTCTAATGCCCCTCAGGACCTTTCTAAAGGCCCTCAGACCCTTCTAATGCCCCTCAGGGCCCTTCTAAAGGACCCCAGACCCTTCTAATGCCCCTCAGGGCCTTTCTAAAATATCCCAGACACTTCTAGATCCTCTCAGGGCCTTTCTATATGACCCCAGACCCTTGTAATGCCCATCAGGGCTTTTCTAAAGGCCCCCATACCCTTCTAATGCACCTCAGGACATTTCTAAAGGCCCCCAGACCCTTCTAGAGCCCCTCAGGACATTTCTAAAGGCACCCAGACAATTCTAATGCCACTCAATGCCATTCTAAAGGCCGCGAGACCCTTATAATCCCCCTGAGGGCCTTTAATAAGGCCCCCAGACCCTTCTAATGCCTTTCAGGACCCTTATGAAGGCCACAAGACCCTTCTAATGCCCCTCAGGACCTTTCTAAAGGCCCTCAGACCCTTCTAATGCCCCTCAGGGCATTTATAAAGGTTCCCAGACCCTTCTAGATCCCGTCATGACCCTTATAAAGGCCCCCAGACCATTCTAGAGCCCCTCAGGACACTGCTAAAGGCCTGCAGACCATTCTAATGCCCGTCAGGGCCTTTCTAAAGGTCCCCAGACCCTTGTACTGCCCCTCAGGAGCATTCTAAAGGCCCCCAGACCCTTCAAATGCCTCACAGGGCCTTTCTAAAGGTTCCCAGACCCTTCTAGACCCCCTCAGGACCATTCTAAAGGCCCCCAGACCCTTCTACTGCCCCTCAGGAGCATTCTAAAGGCCCCCAGACCCTTCTAATGCCCCTCAGGGCTTTTCTACAGGTCCCCACACCCTTCTAGGGCCCCTCAAGACCACTCTAAAGGCCCCCAGACTCTTTTAGAGCCCCTCAGGGCCATGCTAAAGGCCCGCAGACCATTCAGGAGCCCCGAAACATCCTTCTAACTGCTCCCTGACCCTTCTAGAGCATCTAAGGGCCTTTCTAAAGGACCCCAGACCCTTCTAGAGCCCCTCAGGACCTTTCTAAAGGCCCCTAGACCCTTCTAATCCACCTCAGGGCCTTTCTAAATGCCCCCAGACCATTCAAATGCCCCTCAGGACCCTTTTAAAGGCCTTCAGACCCTTCTAATTCCCCTCAGGACCCTTCAAAAGGCCCCCAGACTATTCTAATGCCTTTCAGGACCCTTATAAAGGCAACAAGACCTTTCTAATGCCCCTCAGGACCTTTCTAAAGGCCCTCAGACCCTTCTAATGACCCTCAGGGCATTTATAAAGGTTCCCAGACCCTTCTAGAGCCCGTCAGGACCTTTATAAAGGCCCGCAGACCATTCTAGAGCCCCTCAGGACACTGCTAAAGGCCCGCAGACCATTCTAATGCCCGTCAGGGCCTTTCTAAAGGTCCCCAGACTCTTCTACTGCCCCTCAGGAGCATTCTAAAGGCCCCCAGACCCTGCTAATTCCCCTCAGGGCTTTCATAATGGCACCCAGACCCTTCTAATGCCCCTCAGGACCCTTATAAATGCCGCGAGACACATTTAGAGCACCTCAGGACATTTCTAAAGGTCACCAGATCTTTCTAAAGGCCCTCAGACCCTTCTAATGACCCTCAGGGCATTTATAAAGGTTCCCAGACCCTTCTAGAGCTTGTCAGGACCCTTATAAAGGCCCCCAGAGCATTCTAGAGTCCCTCAGGACACTTCTAAAGGCCCGCAGACCATTCTAATGCCCGTCAGGGCCTTTCTAAAGGTCCCCAGACCCTTCTACTGCCCCTCAGGACCTTTCTAAAGGCCCCCAGACCCTTCTAATACCCCTCAGGGCCTTTCTAAAGTACCCCAGACACTTCTAGAACTTCTCAGGGCCTTTCTATATGACCCCAGACCCTTGGAATGCCACTCAGGGCCTTTCTAAAGGCCGCGAGACCCTTATAGTCCTCCTGAGGGCCTTTAAATAGGCCACCAGACCCTTCTGGACCTCCTCAGGACGCTTCTAATAGCCCCCAGACCCTTCTAGAGCCCCTCAGGGCCTTTCTAAAGGCCTCCACACCCTTCTAATGACCCTCAAGACCCATGTAAAGGCCCCCAGACCCTTCTAGATTGCCTCAGGACCCATCGAAAAGACCCCAGACCCTTCTAATGCCTTTCATGACCCTTTTAAAGGCTACAAGACGCTTCTAATGCCCCTCAGGACCTTTCTAAAGGCCCTCAGACCCTTCTAATGACCCTCAGGGCATTTATAAAGGTCCCCAGACCCTTCTACTGCCCCTCAGGAGCATTCTAAAGGCCCCCAGACCCTTCCAGAGCCTCTCAGGACAGTTTTAAATGCCTCCAGACCCTTCTAGACCCCCTCAGGACCATTCTAAAGCCCCCCGGACCCTTCTAATGCCCCTCAGGGCCTTTCTAAAGGCCCCCAGACGCTTCTAATGCCCCTCAGGGCATTTCTAAAGGTCCCCAGACCCTTCTAGGGCCCCTCAGGACCATTCTAAAGGCCCCCAGACTCTTTTAGAGCCCCTCAGGGCCATTCTAAAGGCCCGCAGACCCTTCAAGAGCCCCTCAACATCCTCCTAACTGCTCCCTGACCCTTCTAGAGCCCCTCAGGGCCTTTCTAAAGGCCCCCAGACCCTTCTAGAGCCCCTCAGGACACTTCTAAAGGCCCCCAGACCCTTCTAGATCCCCTGAAGACCCTTCTAAAAGGCCCCAGACCTTTCTAATGCCCCTCAGGGCATTTCTAAAGGACCACAGATCTTTCTAGAGCCCCTCAGGACACTTCTAGAGGCGCCCAGACCCTTCTAGAGCCCCTCAGGACGATTCTAAAGGCCCCCAGACCCTTCTAATCCACCTCAGGACCTTTCTAAAGGCCCCCAGACCATTCAAATGCCCCTCAGGACCCTTCTAAAGGCACCCAGACACTTCTAATACTCCTTAGGGCCTTTCTAAAGTACTCCAGACACTTCTAGAACCTCTCAGGGCCTTTCTATATGACCCCAGACCCTTGTAATGCCACTCAGGGCCTTTCTAAAGGCCGCGAGACCCTTATAATGCCCCTGAGGGCCTTTAAAAAGGCCCCCAGACCTTTCTGGACCCCCTTCAGGGCGCTTCTAATAGCCCCCAGACCCTTCTAGAGCCCCTCAGGGCCCTTCTAAAGGCCTCCACACCCTTCTAATGACCCTCAAGACCCATGTAAAGGCCCCCAGACCCTCCTAGATTGCCTCAGGACCCATCTAAAAGCCCCCAGACACTTCTAATGCCCCTCAGGACCATTCTAAAGGCACTCAGACCCTTCTAATGCCAGTCAGGGCATTTATAAAGTTTCCCAGACCCTTCTAGAGCCCATCAGGACCCTTATAAAGGCCCCCAGACCATTTTAGAGCGAATCAGGACACTTCTAAAGGCCCGCAGACCATTTTAATGCCCGTCAGGTCCTTTATAAACGTCCCCAGACCCTTCTACTGCCCCTCAGGAGCATTCTAAAGCCCCCAGACCCTGCTAATTCCCATGAGGGCTTTTATAAGGGCACCCAGACCCTTCTAATGCCCCTCAGGACCCTTCGAAAGGCCCTGAGACAATTTTAGAGCACCTCAGGGCATTTCTAAAGGACCCCAGATCTTTCTAGAGCCCGTCAGGAGCCTTCTAGAGGCCCCCAGACCCTTCTAGAGCCCCTCAGGACCATTCTAAAGGCCCCCAGACCCTTCTAATCCACCTCAGGGCCTTTCTAAAGGCCCCCAGACCATTCAAATGTCCCTCAGGACCCTTCTAAAGGCACCCAGACCCTTCTAATGCCCCTCAGGGCCTATCTAAAGTACCCCAGACACTTCTAGAACCTCTCAGGGCCTTTCTATATGACCCCAGACCCTTCTAATGCCACTCAGGGCCTTTCTAAAGGCCGCGAGTCCCTTATAATCCCCCTGAGGGCCTTTAAAATGCCACCTAGACCCTTCTGGACCCCCTCAGGACTCTTCAAATATTCCCCAGACCCTTCTAATGCCATTCAGGACCCTTTTGAAGGCCACAAGACCCTTCTAATGCCCCTCTGGACCTTTCTAAAGGTTCCCAGATCCTTCTAGAGCCCGTCAGGACCATTATAAAGGCCCCCAGACCATTCTAGAGCCCCTCAAGACACTTCTAAAGGCCCGCAGACAATTCTAATGCCCGTCAGGGCCTTTATAATGGTCCCCAGACCCTTCTACTGCACCTCAGGAGCATTCTAAAGGACCCCAGACCCTTCTAATGCCTCACAGGGCCTTTCTAAAGGTCCCGAGACCTTTCTAGAGCTCCTGAAGACCTTTCTAAATGCCCCCAGAACCTTATAGAGCCCCTCAGGACCGTTCTAAAGTCGCCCAGACCCTGCTAATTCCCCTCAGGGCTTTTATAAAGGCACCCAGACCCTTCTAATGCCCCTCAGGACCCTTATAAAGGCACCCAGACCCTTCTAGAGCCTCTCAGGACAGTTTTAAATGCCTCCAGACCCTTCTAATCCACCTCAGGACCATTCTAAAGGCCTCCAGGCCATTGAAATGCCCCTCAGGACCCTTCTAAAGGCACCCAGACCCTTCTAATGCCCCACAGGGCCTTTCTAAAGTATCCCAGACACTTCTAGAACCTATCAGGGCCTTTCTATATGACCCCAGACCCTTGTAATGCCCATCAGGGCCTTTCTAAAGGCCCCCAGACCCCTCTAATGCCCCTGAGGACATTTATAAAGGCCCCCAGACCCTTCTAGAGCCCCTCAGGACATTTCTAAAGGCACCCAGACCCTTGTAATGCCACTCAGGGCCTTTCTAAAGGACGCGAGACCCTTATAATCCCCCTGAGGGCCTTTCAAAAAGCCCCCAGACCCTTCTGGACCCCCTCAGGACGCTTCTAATAGCCCCCAGACCCTTCTAGAGCCCCCCAGGGCCTTTCTAAAGGCCTCCACACCCTCCTAATGACCCTCAAGACCCATGTAAAGGCCCCCAGACCCTTCTAGATTGCCTCAGGACCCATCTAAAAGCCCCCAGACCCTTCTAATGCCTTTCAGGACCTTTATGAAGGCCACAAGACCCTTCTAATGCCCCATAGGACCTTTCTAAAGGTTCTCAGACCCTTCTAATGCCCCTCTAGGCATTTATAAAGGTTCCCAGACTCTTCTAGAGCCCGTCAGGACCCTTATAAAGGCCCCCAGACCATTCTAGAGCCCCTTAGGACAATTCTAAAGTCCCCCAGACCATTCTAATGCCCGTCAGGGCCTTTCTAAAGGTCCCCAGACCCTTCTACTGCCCCTCAGGAGCATTCTAAAGGCCCCCAGACCATTCTAGAGCCTCTCAGGACAGTTTTAAATGCCCCCAGACCCTTCTAGACCCCGTCAGGACCATTCTAAAGCCCCCCAGACCCTTCTAATGCCCCTCAGGAGCATTCTAAAGGCCCCCAGACGCTTCTAATGCCCCTCAAGGCATTTCTAAAGGTCCCCAGACCCTTCTAGGGCCCCTCAGGACCATTCTAAAGGCACCCAGACTCTTTTAGAGCCCCTCAGGGCCATTCTAAATGCCCGCAGACCTTTCAAGAGCCCATCAACATCCTTCTAACGGCACCCTGACACTTCTAGAGCCCCTCAGGGCCTTTCTAAAGGCCCCCAGACCATTCTAGAGCCCCTCAGGACACTTCTAAAGGCCCCCAGACCCTTCTAGATCCCCTCAAGACCCTTCTAAAAGGCCCCAGACCTTTCTAATGCCCCTCAGGGCATTTCTAATGGCCCCCAGACCCATCTAATGCCCCTCAGGACCCTTTGAAAGGCCCCGAGACATGTTTGGAGCACCTCAGGACATTTCGAAAGCACACCAGATCTTTCTAGAGCCCCTCAGGACCCTTCTAGAGGCACCCAGACCCTTCTAGAGCCCCTCAGGACGATTCTAAAGGCCCCCCAGACCCTTCTAATCCACGTCAGGGCCTTACTAAAGGCCCCCAGACCATTCAAATGCCCCTCAGGACCCTTTTAAAGGCCTTCAGACCCTTCTAAAGCCCTTCAGGATCCTTCAAAGGCCCCCAGACCCTTCTAATGCCTTTCAGCGCCTTTCTCAAGTACCCCAGACACTTCTAGAACCTCTCAGGGCCTTTCTATATGACCCCAGACCCTTGTAATGCCCCTCAGGGCCTTTCTAAAGGCCGCGAGACCCCTATAATCCCCCTGAGGGCCTTTAAAAAGGCCCCCAGACCCTTCTGGACCCCCTCAGGACCCATCTAAAAGCCCCCAGACTTTTCTAATGCCTTTCAGGACCCTTATGAAGGCCACAAGACCCTTCTAATGCCCCTCAGGACCTTTCTAATGGTTCCCAGACCCTTCTAGAGCCCGTAAAGACCCTTATAAAGGCCTCCAGAACATTCTAGAGCCCCTCAGGACACTTCTAAAGGCCCGCAGACCATTCTAATGCCCGTCAGGACCTTTATAATCGTCCCCAGACCCTTCTACTGCCCCTCAGGAGCATTCTAAAGGCCCCCAGACCCTTCTAATGCCCCACAGGGCCTTTCTAAAGGTCCCCAGACCCTTCTAGAGCCCCTGAAGACCCTTCTAAAGGCCCCCAGACCCTTATAGAGCCCCTCAGGACCCTTCTAAAGTACCCAGACCCTGCTAATTCCCCTCAGGGCTTTTATAAGGGCACCCAGACCCTTCTAATGCCCCTCAGGACCCTTATAAAGGCACCCAGACCCTTCTAGAGCCTCTCAGGACAGTTTTAAATGCCTCCAGACCCTTCTAGACCCCCTCAGGACCATTCTAAATGCCCCCAGACCCTTCTAATTCCCCTCAGGGCCTTTCTAAAGGCCCCCAGACCCTTCTAATGCCCCTCAGGGCATTTCTAAAGGTCCCCAGACCCTTCTAGAGTCCCTCAGGACCATTCTAAAGGCCCCCAGACTCGTTTAGAGCCCCTGAGGGCCATTCTAAAGGCCTGCAGACCCTTCAAGAGCCCCTCAACATCCTTCTAACGGCTCCCTGACCCTTCTAGAGCCCCTCACGGCGTTTCTAAAGGCCCTCAGACCCTTCTAGACCCCCTCAGGGCCTTTCTAAAGGCCCCCAGACCCTTCTAGATCCCCTCAAGACCCTTCTAAAAGGCCCCAGACCTTTCTAATGCCCATCAGGGCATTTCTAAAGGCCCCCAGACCTGTCTAATGCCACTCATTACCCTTCTAAAGGCCCCGAGACACTTTTAGAGCAACTCAGGACAATTCTAAAGGTCCCCAGATCTTTCTAGAGCCCCTCAGGACGATTTTAGAGGCCCCCAGACCCTTCTAGAGCCACTCAGGACGATTCAAAAGGCCCCCAGACCCTTCTAATCCACATCAGGGCCTTTCTAAAGGCCCCCAGACCATTCAAATGCCCTTCAGGACTCTTTTTAATAGCCCCCAGACCATTCTAATGCACCTCAGGGCCTTTCTAAAGGCCCCCAGACCATTCAAATGCCCCTCAGAACCCTTCTAAAGGCCCCCAGACCCTTCTAATGCCCATCAGGACACTTCTAAATGCCCCCAGACCCTTCTAATGCCCCACAGGGCCTTTCTAAAGGTCCCCAGACCATTCTAGAGCCCCTGAAGACCCTTCTAAAGGCCCCCAGACCCTTATAGAGCCCCTCAGGACCCTTCTAAAGTACCCAGACCCTGCTAATTCCCCTCAGGGCTTTTATAAGGGCACCCAGACCCTTCTAATGCCCCTCAGGACCCTTATAAAGGCACCCAGACCCTTCTAGAGCCTCTCAGGACAGTTTTAAATGCCTCCAGACCTTTCTAGAGCCTCTCAGGACCATTCTAAAGGCCCCAGACCTTTCTAATGCCCCTCAGGACCCTTCTAAAGGACCCCAGACCCTTCTAATGCCCCTCAGGGCCTTTCTAAAGTACCCCAGACACTTCTAGAACCTCTCAGGGCCTTTCTATATGACCCCAGACTTTTGTAATGCCCCTCAGGGCCTTTCTAAAGGCCCCCATACCCTTCTAATGCCCCTCAGGACATTTCTAAAGGTCTTCAGACCCTTCTAGAGCACCTCAGGACATTTCTAAAGGCACCCAGACCCTTCTAATGCCACTCAGGGCCTTTCTAAAGGCCCCCATACCCTTCTAATACCCCTCAGGACATTTCTAAAGGCCCCCAGAACCTTCTAAAGCCCCTGAAGACCCTTCTAAAGTCCCCCAGACCCTGCTAATTACTCTAAGGGCTTTTATAAGGGCCACAAGACCCTTCTAATGCCTTTCAGGAACCTTATAAAGGCACCCAGACCCTTCTAGAGCCTCTAAAAGAGGCTCTAAAAGAGTCTGGGGGCCTTTAGAATGGTCCTGAGGGGCTCTAGAAGGGTCTGGGGGCTATTAGAAGTGTCCTGAGGGGGTCCAGAAGGGTCTGGGGGCCTTTAGAAAGGCCCTGAGGGGCATTAGAAGGGTCTGGGGGCCTTTAGAATGCTCCTGAGGGGCAGTAGAAGGGTCTGGGGACCTTTAGAAATGCCCTGACTGGCATTAGAATGGTCTGCGGGCCTTTAGAAGTGTCCTGATGGGCTCTAGAATTGTCTGGAGGCATTTATAAGGGTCCTGACGGGCTCTAGAAAGGTCTGGGAACCTTTATAAATGCCCTGAGGGGCATTAGAAGGGTCTGAGGGCCTTTAGAAAGGTCCTGAGGAGCATTAGAAAGGTCTTGTGGCCTTCATAAGGGTCCTGAAAGGCATTAGAAGGGTCTGGAGTCTTTTAGATGGGTCCTGAGGCAATCTAGAAGGGTCTAGTTGCCTTTACATGGGTCTTGAGGGTCATTAGAAGGGTGTGGAGGCCTTTAGAAAGGCCCAGAGGGGCTCTAGAAGGGTCTGGGGGCTATTAGAATTGTCCTGAGGGGGTCCAGAAGGGTCTGGGGACCTTTTTAAAGGCCCTCAGGGGGATTATAAGGGTCTCGCGGCCTTTAGAAGGGCTCTGAATGGCATTAGAAGGGTCTGGGGTCATATAGAAAGGCCCTGAGAGGTTCTAGAAGTGTCTGGGGTACTTTAGAAAGGCCCTGAGGGGCATTAGAAGGGTCTGGGGGTCTTTAGAAGGGTCCTGAGGGGCATTAGAAGGGTCTGGGGGCCTTTAGAAAGGCCCTGAGGTGGAATAGAAGGGTCTGGGGGCCTTTAGAATCGTCCTTAGGGGCTCTAGAAAGATCTGGGGTCCTTTAGAAATGTCCTGAGGTGCTCTAAAAGTGTCTCGGGGCCTTTCGAATGGTCCCGAGGGGCATTAGAATGGTCTGGGTGCCTTTAGAAATGTCCTGAGCGGCTCTAGAGGGGTCTGGGGGCCTTTAGAAATGTCCTGAGGGGCATTAGAAGGGTATGGGGTCCTTTATAAAGGCCCTGAGGGGCATTAGAATGGTCTGGGGTCATATAGAAAGGCCCTGAGAGGTTCTAGAAGTGTCTGCGGTACTTTAGAAATGCCCTGAGGTGCATTAGCAGGGTCTGGGGGCCTTTAGAAGGGTCCTGAGGGGCATTAGAAGGGTCTGGGGGCCTTTAGAATGGTCCTGAGCGGGTCTAGAAGGGTCTGGGGACCTTTACATGGCTCTTGAGGGTCATTAGAAGGGTGTGTTGGCCTTTAGAAAGGCCCTGAAAGGCTATAGAAGGGTCTGGGGGCTTTTAGATGGGTTCTGAGGCAATCTAGAAGGGTCTGGGGGTCTTTACATGGGTCTTGAGGGGCATTAGAAGGGTCTGAGTGTATTTAGAAAGGTCCTGAGGGGCATTAGAAGGGTCTTGTGGCTTTTATAAGGGTCCTGAAAGGCATTAGAAGGGTCTGGGGGGCTTTAGATGGGTCCTGAGGCAATCTAGATGGGTTTGGGGGCCTTTACATGGGTCTTGAGGGTCATTTGAGGGGTCTGCGGTCCTTTAGATAGTCCCTGAGTGGCATTAGAAGGGTTCGGGGGCCTTTATAAAGGTCCTGAGGGGCATTAGAATGGTCTGGGTGCCTTTAGAAAGGTCCTGAGGGGCATTAGAAGGGTCTTGTGGCCTTCCTAAGGGTCCTGAAAGGCATTAGAAGGCTCTGGGGGCTTTTAGTTGGGTCCTGAGGCAATCTAGAAGGGTCTAGGGGCCTTTACATGGGTCTTGGGGGTCATTAGATGGGTGTGGAGGCCTTTAGAAAGGCCCTGAGGGGCTCTAGAAGGGTCTGGGGGCTATTAGAAGCGTCCTGAGGAGGTCCAGAAGGGTCTGGGGGCCTTTTTAAAGGCCCTCAGCGGGATTATAAGGGTCTCGCGGCCTTTAGAAATGTCCTGAGTGGCATTAGAAGGGTCTTGGGTCATATAGAAAGGCCCCGAGATATTCTAGAAGTGTCTGGGGTACTTTAGAAAGGCCCTGAGGGGCATTAGAATGGTCTGGGGGCCTTTAGAAGGGTCCTGAGGGGCATTAGAAGGGTCTGGGGGCTTTTAGAAGGGCTATGAGGGGCATTTGAATGGTCTGGGGGCGTTTAGAAAGGCCCTGAGGTGGATTAGAAGGGTCTGGGGGCCTTTAGAATCGTCCTGAGGGGCTCTAGAAGGGTCTGGGGGCCTTTAGAAAGGACCTGAGGGGCTCTAGAAGGGTCTGGGGGCCTCTAGAAGGGTCCTGAGGGGCTCTAGAAAGATCTGGAGTCCTTTAGAAATGTCCTGAGGTGCTCTTAAAGTGTCTCGGGGCCTTTCGAATGGTCCTGAGGGGCATTAGAAGGGTCTGGGTGCCTTTAGAAATGTCCTGAGGGGCTCTAGAAGGGTCTGGGGGCCTTTAGAAATGTCCTGAGGGGCATTAGAAGGGTATGGGGGCCTTTAGAAAGGCCCTGAGGGGCATTACAAGGGTCTGGGGTCATATAGAAAGGCCCTGAGAGGTTCTAGAAGTGTCTGGGGTACTTTAGAAAGGCCCTGAGGGGCATTAGAAGGGTCTGGGTGCCTTTAGAAGGGTCCTGAGGGGCATTAGAAGGGTCTGGGAGCCTTTAGAATGGTCCTGAGGGGGTCTAGAAGGGTCTGGGGGCCTTTACATTGGTCTTGAGGGGCATTAGAAGGGTCCGAGTGCCTTTAGAAAGGTCCTGAGGGGCATTAGAAGGGTCTTGTGGCCTTCATAAGGGTCCTGAAAGGCATTAGAAGGGTCTGGGGGGTTTTAGATGGGTCCTGAGGCAATCTAGATGGGTCTGGGGGCCTTTACATGGGTCTTGAGGGTCATTAGAGGGGTCTGGGGTCCTTTAGATAGTCCCTGAGTGGCATTAGAAGGGTCCGGGCGCCATTAGAAAGGTCCTGAGGGGCATTAGAATGGTCTGGGTGCCTTTAGAAAGATCCTGAGGGGCTCTAGAATGGTCTGGGGCCTTTAGAATCATCCTGAGGGGCTGTAGAAGGGTCTGGGGGCCTTTCGAAGGGTCCTGATGGGTTCTAGAAAGATCTTGGGGCCTTTAGAAATGTCGTGAGTGGCTCTAGAAGGGTCTGGGGGCCTTTAGAAGGGTTCTGAGGGGCATTTGAATTGTCTGGGGGCCTTTAGAAAGGCCCTGAGGTGGATTAGAAGAGTCTGGGGTCCTTTAGAATCGTCCTGAGGGGATCTAGAAGGGTCTGGGGGCCTCTAGAAGGGTCCTGAGGGGCTCTAGAAAGATCTGGGGTCCTTTAGAAATGTCCTGAGGTGCTCTAAAATTGTCTCGGGGCCTTTCGAAGGGTCCTGAGGGGCATTAGACGGGTCTGGGGGCCTTTAGAAATGCCCTGAGGGGCATAAGAAAGGTCTGGGGCCTTTAAAAAGGGTCTTGAGGGGATCTAGAAGGGTCTGGGGTCCTTTACAAGTGTCCTGAGGGGCTCTAGAAGGGTCTGGGGGCCTTTAGAAAGACCCTGACGGGCTCTAGAATGGTCAGGGAGTTGTTAGAAGGATGTTGAAGGGCTCTTGAAAGGTCTGCGGGCCTTTAGAATGGCCCTGAGGGGCTCTAAAAGAGTCTGGGGTCCTTTAGAATGGTCCTGAGGGGCTCTAGAATGGTCTGAGGACCTTTAGAAATGTCCTGAGGGCCATTAGAAGGGTCTGGGGGCCTTTAGAAAGGCCCTGAGGGGCATTAGAAGGGTCTGAGGGCTTTAGAAAGGCCCTGAGGGTCTGCAGAAGGGTCTGGGTGCCTTTCGAATAGTCCTGAAGGGCTCTAGAAATGTCTAGTGTTCTTTAGAAGGGTCTTGAGTGGCTCTAGAAGGGTCTGGCGGCTGTAGAATGGTCCTGAGGTGCTCCAGAAGGGTCTTGGGCCCTTTAGAACAATCTAGAGGGGCTCTAGAAGCGTCTGGGGTCCTTTAAAAGGGTCCTGAGGGGCTCTAGAAGGGTCTGGGGTCCTTTAGAAGGGCCTTGAGGGGCGTTAGATGGGTCTGGGGGCCTTTAGAAACACCCTGAGTGGCTCTAGAATGGTCTGGGGATCTTTTGAAATGGCCTTGAGGGGCTCCAGAAGTGTCTGGGGGCCTTTAGAAAGGTCTTGTGGGTCTCTAGAAGGGTCTGGGGGTCTTTACAATAGATCTGAGTGGCTCTAGAGGAGTCTGGGGGCCTTTAGAAAGGTCCTAAAGGGCTCTAGAGTGGTCTGGATGTATTAGAAAGGCCCTGAAGGGCATTAGATGGGTCTGGCGACCTTTATAAAAGCTCTGAGGGGCATTAGAAGGGTCTGGGTGCCTTTGGATGGGTCTGAGGGGCATTAGAAGGTTCTGGGGGCCTTTAGAAGGGTCCTGAGGGGCTCTGGAAGGGTCTCGGGGCCATTTGAAGCGTCTTGAGGGGCTCTAGAAGGGTCTGGGTGCCTTTAGAAAGGTCTTGAGGGGATCTAGAGGAGTCTGGAGGCCTTTAGATAGGTCGTGAACGGCTCTAGAGGGGTCTGGGGGCCTTTAGAAAAGTCCTAAGGGGCATTAGAAGCTCTGGGGGCCTTTAGAAAGGCCCTAAGGGGCATTAGAAGGGTTTTGGGGCCTTTAGAAATGCCCTGAAAGGCTCTAGAAGGGTCTGGGGTCCTTTAGAAAGGCCCTGAGGGGCTCTACAAGAGTCTGGGCACCTGTAGAAGGGTCCTGAGGGGCTCTAGAATGGTTTGGGGACCTTTATAAAGGACCTGAGCAGCTCTAGAAGGGTCTGGGGGCCTTTAAAAGAGTCCTGAGGGGCTCTAGAAGCGTCTTCGGGCCTTTAGAATGGTCTTGAGGGGAATTACCAGGGTCTGGGGGCCTTTAGAAGGGTCCTGAGGGGCATTACAAGGGTCTGGGTGCCGTTAGAAAGGTCCTGTGAGGTCTAGAAAGGTCTGGGGGCCTTTGAAGGGTCCTGACAGGTTCTATAAATGTCTGGGGGCCTTTAGAAGGGTCCTGAGGGTCATTAGAAGGGTCTGGGGATCTTTAGAAGGGTCTTGAGGGTCTCTAGATGGGTCTGGGGGTCTTTAGAATGGCCGTGAGGGGTCCTAGAAGAGTCTGGGGGCCTTTAGATAGGTCCTGAAGGGCTCTAGTGGGGTCTGAGGTCCTTTATAAAGGCCCTGAGGGTCATTAGATGAGTTTGGGGGCCTTTAGAAGGTCTTGAGGGGCATTAGAAGGGTCTGGGGTCCTTTAGAAAGACCCTGAGTTTCATTACAAGGGTCTGGAGTCCTTTAGAAGGGTCCTGAGGGGCTCTAGAAGAGTCTGGGGGCCTTTAGAAGTGTCTTGAGGGGCTCTAGAAGGGTTTGGGGTCCTTTAGAAAGGACCTGAAGGTCTCTAGAAGGGTCTGGGGGCTTTTAGATATGTTCTGAGGGGCTCTAGATGGGTCTGGGTGCCGTTAGAAGGGTCCTGAGGGGCTCTAGAAGAATCTGGGAGCCTTTAGAAAGGACTTGAGGGGCTCTAGAAGGGTCTGGGGGCCTTTAGAATGGGCCTGAGGGGCTCTAGAAGAGTGTTGGGGTCGTTAGAAGGGTCCTGAAGGGCATTAGATGGGTCTGGGGTCCTTAAGAAGGGTCCTGAGGTGCTCTGGAAAAGTCTGGGGTCCCTTTGAATCGTCTTGAGGGGCTCTAGAAGGGTCTGTCGGCCTTTAGAATGGTCCTGACGGGCTCTAGAAGGGTCTGGGAACCTTTATATATGCCCTGAGGGGCATTAGAATGGTCTGAGGGCCTTTTGAAGGGTTCTGAGGGGCATTAGAATGGGGCGCACCCACCCTCCCCGAGCAACCACCCCAAACATTCAGCCGTTAGCAATTAAGCACCCACCCCAAACATTCTCCCATCAAGCAATTAAGCACCCATCCAGCGACAAAACTAATTAATTACATAGCCAAGCCCCAGAATAACACTCCTCAAAAAAACCTCTCAAAAACAATGCCTAAAAGAGAATGCACTCAATCAAAACACACACACAAAAAAACAAAAAAGAAACTAAAAGAAGAAATTTTCAACTCAGACAGCCACGATGTTTAAATCCGGCATCCACCATTTTGAAGCCAACTCCAGCCATTTTCTGACCGTGCAGCCACCATTTTTGAATCGGGTGGCGGCCATTTTGAAGCCAACTCCCGCCATTTTGAGGTCGGGCAGCCGCCATATTTGAATCGGGCGGAGGCCATTTTGAAGCCGACTCCCGCCATTTTGAGTTCAGGCGGCAGCCATTGTTGAATCGGGCGACGGCCATTTTGACGCAGATTCCAGCCATTTTGAGGCCCCCAGACCATTCTAGAGCCCATCAGATCCTTTCTAAAGGCTCCCAGACTCTTCTAGACTCCTCAGGACCTTTGTAACGGCCCCCAGACCCATCTAGAGCCCCTCTGAACATTTCTAAAAGCCCCCAGACCCTTCTAGAGCCCCTCAGGACCCTTCTAAAGGCCCCCAGACCCTTCTAATCCACCTCAGGGCCTTTCTAAAGGCCCCCAGACCATTCAAATGCCCCTCAGGACCCTTCTAAAGGCCCCCAGACCCTTCTAATGCCCCTCAGGGCCGTTCTAAAGTACCCCAGACACTTCTAGAACCTCTCAGGGCCTTTCTATATGACTCCAGACCCTTGTAATGCCACTCAGGGCCTTTCTGAAGCCGCGAGACCCTTATAATCCCCCTGAGGGCCTTTAAAAAGGCCCCCAGACCCTTCTGGACCCCCTCAGGACGCTTCTAATAGCCCCCAGACCCTTCTAGCGCCCCTCAGGGCCTTTCTAAAGGCCTCCACACCCTTCTAATGACCCTCAAGACCCATGTAAAGGCCCCTAGACCCTTCTAGATTGCCTCAGGACACATCTAAAAGCCCCCAGACCCTTCTAATGCCTTTCAGGACCCTTATGAAGACCACAAGACGCTTCTAATGCCCCTCAGGACCTATCTAAAGGCTTTCAGACCCTTCTAATGCCCCTCGGGGCTTATATAAAAGTTCCCAGACCATTCTAGAGCCCCTCAGGACACTTCTAAAGGCCCGCAGACCATTCTAATGCCCGTCATGGCCTTTATAAATGTCCCCAGACCCTTCTACTGCCCCTCAGGAGCATTCTAAAGGTCCCCAGACCCTTCTAGAGCCCCTGAAGACCCTTCTAAAGGCCACCAGACCCTTATAGAGCCCCTCAGGACCCTTCTAAACGACACCAGAACCTTGTAATGCCCCTCAGGACGCTTCTAATAGCCCCCAGACACTTCTAATGCCTTTCAGGGCCTTTCTAAAGGCCTCCACACCCTTCTAATGACCCTCAAGACCCATGGAAAGGCCCCTAGACCCTTCTAGATTGCCTCAGGACCCATCTAAAAGCCCCCAGACCCTTCTAATGCCTTTAAGGACCCTTATGAAGGCCACAAGACCCTTCTAATGCCCCTCAGGACCTTTCTAAAGGCCCGCAGACCCTGCTAATGCCCATGAGGGCCTTTCTAAAGGTCCCCAGACCCTTCTACTGCCCCTCAGGATCTATCTAAAGGCCCGCAGACCCTTCTAATGCCCGTAAGGGCCTTTCTAAAGGTCTCCAGACCATTCTACTGCCCCTCAGGAGTATTCTAAAGGCACCCAGACCCTTCTAATGCCTCACAGAGCCTTTCTAAAGGCCCCCAGACCATTCTAGAGCTCCTGAAGACCCTTCTAAAGGCCCCCAGACCCTTGTAGAGCCCCTCAGGACCCTTCTAAAGTCCCCCAGACCCTGCTAATTCCCCTCAGGGCTTTTATAAGGGCACCCAGACCCTTCTAATGCCCCTCAGGACCCTTATAAAGGCACCCAGACCCTTCTAGAGCCTCTCAGTACAGTTTTAAATGCCTCCAGACCCTTCTAGACCCCCTCAGGACCATTCTAAAGGCCCCCAGACCCTTCTAATGCCTTTAAGGACCCTTCTAAATGCCCCCAGACCCTTCTACTGCCCCTCAGGGCCTTTCTAAAGTACCCCAGACACTTCTAGAACCTCTCAGGGCCTTTCTATATGACCCCAGACCCTCCTAATGCCCCTCAGGGCCTTTCTAAAGGCCCCCATACCCTTCTAATGCCCCTCAGGACATTTCTAAAGGCCCCCAGACCCTTCTAGAGCCCCTCAGGACATTTCTAAAGGCACCCAGACCCTTCTAATGCCACTCAGGGCCTTTCTAAAGGCCGCGAGACCCTTATAATCCCCCTGAGGGCCTTTAAAAAGGCCCCCAGACCCTTCTGGAACCCCTCAGGACGCTTCTAATAGCCCCCAGACCCTTCTAGAGCCCCTCAGGGCCTTTCTAAAGGCCTCCACACCCTTCTAATGACCCTCAAGACCCATGTAAAGACCCCCAGACCCTTCTAGATTGCCTCAGGACCCATCTAAAAGCCCCCAGACCATTCTAATGCCTTTCAGGACTCTTTTAAAGGCCCCCAGACCCTTCTAATGCCCCTCAGGACACTTCTAAAGGCCCCCAGACCCTTCTAATGCCCCTCAGGGCCTTTCTAAATTACCCCAGACACTTCTAGAACCTCTCAGGGCCTTTCTATATGACGCCAGAGCCTTTTAATGCCACTCAGGGCCTTTCTAAAGGCCGCGTGACCCTTATAATCCCCCTGAGGGCCTTTAAAAAGGCCCCCAGACCCTTCTAGATTGCCTCAGGACGCTTCTAAAAGCCCCCAGACCCTTCTAATGCCTTTCAGGGCCTTTCTAAAGGCCTCCACACCCTTCTAATGACCCTCAAGACCCATGTAAAGGCCCCCAGACCCTTCTAGATTGCCTCAGGACCCATCTAAAAGCCCCCAGACCATTCTAATGCCTTTCAGGACCCTTATGAAGGCCACAAGACCCTTCTAATTCCCCTCAGGACCTTTCTAAATGCCCTCAGACCCTTCTAATGCGCATCAGGGCATTTATAAAGGTTCCCAGACCCTTCTAGATCCCGTCAGGACCCTTATAAATGCCCCCAGACCATTCTAGAGCCCCTCAGGACACTTCTAAAGGCCCGCAGACCATTCTAATGCCCGTCAGGGCCTTTATAAAGGTCCCCAGACCCTTCTACTGCCCCTCAGGAGCATTCTAAAGGCCCCCAGACCCTTCTAATGCCTCACAGGGCCTTTCTAAATGTCCCCAGACCCTTCTAGAGCCCCTCAAGACCCTTCTAAAGGCCCCCAGACCTTTATAGAGCCCATCAGGACCCTTCTAAAGACCCCCAGACCCTGCTAATTCCAATCAGGGCTTTTATAAGGGCACCCAGACCCTTCTAATGCCCCTCAGGACTTTTATAAAGGCACCCAGACCCTTCTAGAGCCTCTGAGGACAGTTTTAAATGCCTCCAGACCCTTCTAGACCCCCTCAGGTCCATTCTAAAGGCCCCCAGACCCTTCTAATGCCACTCAGGACCCTTCTAAAGGCCCCGAGACCCTTCTAATGCCCCTCAGGGTCTTTCTAAAGGCCCCCAGACCCTTCTAATGCCCCTCAGGACATTTCTAAAGGCCCCCAGACCCTTCTAGAGCCCCTCAGGACATTTCTAAACGCACCCAGACCCTTCTAATGCCACTCAGGACCTTTCTAAAGGCCGCGAGACCCTTATAATCCCCCTGAGGGCCTTTAAAAGGGCACCCAGACCCTTCTGGACCCCCTCAGGACGCTTCTAATAGCCCCCAGACCCTTCTAGAGCCCCTCAGGGCCTTTCTAAAGGCCTCCACAACCTTCTAATGACCCTCAAGACCAATGTAAAGGCCCCCAGACCCTTCTAGATTGCCTCAGGACCCATCTAAAAGCCCCCAGACCCTTCTAATGCCTTTCAGGACCCTTATGAAGGCCACAAGACCCTTCTAATGCCCCTCAGGACCTTTCTAAAGGCCCTCAGACCCTTCTAATGCACCTCAGGGCATTTATAAAGGTTCCCAGACCATTCTACAGCCCGTCAGGACCCTTATAAAGGCCCCCAGACCATTCTAGAGCCCCTCAGGAAACTTCTAAAGGCCCGCAGACCATTCTAATGCCCGTCAGGGCCTTTATAAACGTCTCCAGACCCTTCTACTGCCCCTCAGGAGCATTCTAAAGGCCCCCAGACCCTTCTAATGCCCCACAGGGCCTTTCTAAAGGTCCCCAGACCCTTCTAGAGCACCTGAAGACCCTTCTAAAGGCCCCCAGACCCTTATAGAGATCTTCAGGACCCTTCTAAAGTCCCCCAGACCCTGCTAATTCCCCTCAGGGTTTTTATAAGGGCACCCAGACCATTCTAATACCCCTCAGGACCCTTATAAAGGCACCCAGACCATTCTAGAGCCTCTCAGGACAGATTTAAATGCCTGCAGACCCTTCTAGACCCCCTCAGGACCATTCTAAACGCCCCCAGACAATTCTAATGCCCCACAGGGCCTTTCTAAACGTCCCCAGAGCCTTATAGAGCCCCTGAAGACCCTTCTAAAGGTCCCCAGACCCTTCTAATGCCCCTCAAGGCCTTTCTAAAGTACCCCAGACACTTCTAGAACCTCTCAGGGCCTTTCTATATGACCCCAGACCCTTCTAATGCCTCTCAGGGCCTTTCTAAAGGTCGCTAGACCCTTATAATCACCCTGAGGGCCTTTTAAAAGCCCCCCAGACCCTTCTGGACCCCCTCAGGACGCTTCTAATAGCCCCCAGACCCTTCTAATGACCCCCAGGGTCTTTCTAAAGGCCTCCACACACTTCTAGTGACCCTCAAGACACATGTAAAGGCCCCCAGACCCTTCTAGATTGCCTCAGGACCCATCTAAAAGCCCCCAGACACTTCTAATGCCTTTCAGGGCCTTTCTAAAGGCCTCCACTACCTTCTAATGACCCTCAAGACCCATGTAAAGGCCCCTAGACCCTTCTAGATATCCACAGGACCCATCTAATAGCCCCCAGACCCTTCTAATGCCTTTCAGGACCCTTATGAAGATCACAAGACCCTTCTAATGCCCCTCAGGACCTTTCTAAAGGCCCTCAGACCCTTCTAATGCCACTCAGGGCCTTTCTAAAGGCCGCGAGACACTTATAATCCCCCTGAGGGCCTGTAAACAGGCACCCAGACCCTTCTGGACCCCCTCAGGAGGCTTCTAATAGCCCCCAGACCCTTCTAGAGCCTCTCAGGGCCTTTCTAAAGGCCTCCACACCATTCTAATGACCCTCAAGACCCATGTAAAGGCCCCCAGACTCTTCTAGATTGCCTCAGGACCCATCTAAAAGCCCCCAGAGCCTTCTAATGCCTTTCAGGACCCTTATGAAGGCCACAAGACCCTTCTAATGCCCCTCAGGACCTTTCTAAAGGCCCTCAGACTATTCAAATGCCCCTCAGGACTCTTTTAAAGGCCCCCAGACCCTTCTAATGCACCTCAGGACACTTCTAAAGGCCCCCAGACCCTTCTAATGTCCCTCAGGGCCTTTCTAAATTATCCCAGACACTTCTGGAACATCTCAGAGCCTTTCTATATGACCCCAGACCCTTGTAATGCCACTCAGGGCCCTTCTAAAGGCCGCGAGACCCTTATCATCCCCCTGAGGGCCTTTAAAAAGGCCCCCAGACCCTTCTGGACCCCCTCAGGACGCTTCTAATAGCCCCCAGACCCTTCTAGAGCCTCTCAGGGCCTTTCTAAAGGCCTCCACACCATTCTAATGACCCTCAAGACCCATGTAAATGCCCCCAGACCCTTCTAGATTGCCTCAGGACCCATCTAAAAGCCCCCAGAGCCTTCTAATGCCTTTCAGGACCCTTATGAAGGCCACAAGACCCTTCTAATGCCCCTCAGGACCTTTCTAAAGGCCCTCAGACCCTTCTAATGCCCCACAGGGCCTTTCTAAAGGTCCCCAGACCCTTCTAGAGCCCCTGAAGACCCTTCTAAAGGCCCCCAGACCATAATAGAGCCCCTCAGGACCTTTCTAATGTCCCCCAGACCCTGCTAATTCCCCTCAGGGCTTTTATAAGGGCCACAAGACCATTCTAATGCCCCTCAGGACCCTTATAAAGGCACCCAGACCCTTCTAGAGCCTCTCAGGACAATTTTAAATGCCTCCAGACCCTTCTAGACCCACTCAGGGCCATTCTAAAGGCCCCCAGACCCTTCTAATGCCCCTCAGGACCCTTCTAAAGGCCCTCAGGGCCTTTGTAAAGTACCCCAGACACTTCTAGAACCTCTCAGGGCCTTTCTATATGACCCCAGACCCTTGTAATGCCCCTCAGGGCCTTTCTAAATGCCCCCAGACCCTTCTAGAGCCCCTCAGGACATTTCTAAAGGCACCCAGACCCTTCTAATGCCACTCAGGGCCTTTCTAAAGGCCACGAGAGCATTATAATCCCACTGAGGGCCTTTAAAAAAGCCCCCAGACCCTTCTAATGCCCCTCAGGACGCTTCTAATAGCCCCCAGACCCTTCTAGAGCCCCTCCGGGCCTTTCTAAAGGCTTCCACACGCTTCTAATGACCCTCGAGACCCATGTAAAGGTCCCTAGACCCTTCTAGACTGCCTCAGGTCCCATCTAAAAGCCCCCAGACCCTTCTAATGCCTTTCAGGGCCTTTCTAAAGGCCTCCACACCCTTCTAATGACCCTCAAGACCCATGGAAAGGCCCCTAGACCCTTCTAGATTGCCACAGGACCCATCTAAAAGCCCGCAGACCCTTCTAATGCCTTTCAGGACCCTTATGAAGGCCACAAGACCCTTCTAATGCTCCTCAGGACCTTTCTAAAGGCCCTCAGACCCTTGTAATGCCCCTCAGGGCATTTATAAAGGTTCCCAGACCCTTCTAGAGCCCCTCAGGACCCTTATAAAGGCCCCCAGACCATTCTAGAGCCCTTCAGGACACTTCTAAAGGCCAGCAGACCATTCTAATGCCTGTCAGGGCCTTTCTAAAGGTCCCCAGACCCTTCTACTGCCCCTCAGGATCATTCTAAAGGCCCCCAGACCCTTCTAATGCCCCACAGGGCCGTTCTAAAGGTCCCCAGACCCTTCTAGAGCCCCTGAAGACCCTTCTAAATGCCCCCAGACCATAATAGAGCCCCTCAGGACCTTTCTAATGTCCCCCAGACCCTGCTAATTCCCCTCAGGGCTTTTATAAGGGCCACAAGACCATTCTAATGCCCCTCAGGACCCTTATAAAGGCACCCAGACCCTTCTAGAGCCTCTCAGGACAATTTTAAATGCCTCCAGACCCTTCTAGACCCACTCAGGGCCATTCTAAAGGCCCCCAGACCCTTCTAATGCCCCTCAGGACCCTTCTAAAGGCCCTCAGGGCCTTTGTAAAGTACCCCAGACACTTCTAGAACCTCTCAGGGCCTTTCTATATGACCCCAGACCCTTGTAATGCCCCTCAGGGCCTTTCTAAATGCCCCCAGACCCTTCTAGAGCCCCTCAGGACATTTCTAAAGGCACCCAGACCCTTCTAATGCCACTCAGGGCCTTTCTAAAGGCCACGAGAGCATTATAATCCCACTGAGGGCCTTTAAAAAAGCCCCCAGACCCTTCTAATGCCCCTCAGGACGCTTCTAATAGCCCCCAGACCCTTCTAGAGCCCCTCCGGGCCTTTCTAAAGGCTTCCACACGCTTCTAATGACCCTCGAGACCCATGTAAAGGTCCCTAGACCCTTCTAGACTGCCTCAGGTCCCATCTAAAAGCCCCCAGACCCTTCTAATGCCTTTCAGGGCCTTTCTAAAGGCCTCCACACCCTTCTAATGACCCTCAAGACCCATGGAAAGGCCCCTAGACCCTTCTAGATTGCCACAGGACCCATCTAAAAGCCCGCAGACCCTTCTAATGCCTTTCAGGACCCTTATGAAGGCCACAAGACCCTTCTAATGCTCCTCAGGACCTTTCTAAAGGCCCTCAGACCCTTGTAATGCCCCTCAGGGCATTTATAAAGGTTCCCAGACCCTTCTAGAGCCCCTCAGGACCCTTATAAAGGCCCCCAGACCATTCTAGAGCCCTTCAGGACACTTCTAAAGGCCAGCAGACCATTCTAATGCCTGTCAGGGCCTTTCTAAAGGTCCCCAGACCCTTCTACTGCCCCTCAGGATCATTCTAAAGGCCCCCAGACCCTTCTAATGCCCCACAGGGCCGTTCTAAAGGTCCCCAGACCCTTCTAGAGCCCCTGAAGACCCTTCTAAATGCCCCCAGACCATAATAGAGCCCCTCAGGACCTTTCTAATGTCCCCCAGACCCTGCTAATTCCCCTCAGGGCTTTTATAAGGGCCACAAGACCATTCTAATGCCCCTCAGGACCCTTATAAAGGCACCCAGACCCTTCTAGAGCCTCTCAGGACAATTTTAAATGCCTCCAGACCCTTCTAGACCCACTCAGGGCCATTCTAAAGGCCCCCAGACCCTTCTAATGCCCCTCAGGACCCTTCTAAAGGCCCTCAGGGCCTTTGTAAAGTACCCCAGACACTTCTAGAACCTCTCAGGGCCTTTCTATATGACCCCAGACCCTTGTAATGCCCCTCAGGGCCTTTCTAAATGCCCCCAGACCCTTCTAGAGCCCCTCAGGACATTTCTAAAGGCACCCAGACCCTTCTAATGCCACTCAGGGCCTTTCTAAAGGCCACGAGAGCATTATAATCCCACTGAGGGCCTTTAAAAAAGCCCCCAGACCCTTCTAATGCCCCTCAGGACGCTTCTAATAGCCCCCAGACCCTTCTAGAGCCCCTCCGGGCCTTTCTAAAGGCTTCCACACGCTTCTAATGACCCTCGAGACCCATGTAAAGGTCCCTAGACCCTTCTAGACTGCCTCAGGTCCCATCTAAAAGCCCCCAGACCCTTCTAATGCCTTTCAGGGCCTTTCTAAAGGCCTCCACACCCTTCTAATGACCCTCAAGACCCATGGAAAGGCCCCTAGACCCTTCTAGATTGCCACAGGACCCATCTAAAAGCCCGCAGACCCTTCTAATGCCTTTCAGGACCCTTATGAAGGCCACAAGACCCTTCTAATGCTCCTCAGGACCTTTCTAAAGGCCCTCAGACCCTTGTAATGCCCCTCAGGGCATTTATAAAGGTTCCCAGACCCTTCTAGAGCCCCTCAGGACCCTTATAAAGGCCCCCAGACCATTCTAGAGCCCTTCAGGACACTTCTAAAGGCCCGCAGACCATTCTAATGCCTGTCAGGGCCTTTCTAAAGGTCCCCAGACTCTTCTACTGCCCCTCAGGATCATTCTAAAGGCCCCCAGACCCTTCTAATGCCCCACAGGGCCTTTCTAAAGGTCCCCAGACCCTTCTAGAGCTCCTGAAGACCCTTCTAAAGGCCCCCAGACCATAATAGAGCCCCTCAGGACCCTTCTAATGTCCCCCAGACCCTGCTAATTCTCCTCAGGGCTTTTATAAGGGCCACAAGACCCTTCTAATGCCCCTCAGGACCCTTATAAAGGCACCCAGACCCTTCTAGAGCCTCTCAGGGCAGTTTTAAATGCCTCCAGACCCTTCTAGATCCACTCAGGGCCATTCCAAAGGCCCCCAGACCCTTCTAATGCCCATCAGGACCCTTCTAAAGGCCCTCAGGGCCTTTCTAAAGTAACCCAGACACTTCTAGATCCTCTCAGGGCCTTTCTATATGACCCCAGACCCTTGTAATGCCCCTCAGGGCCTTTCTAAAGGCCCCCAGACCCTTCTAGAGCCCCTCAGGACATTTCTAAAGGCACCCAGACCCTTCTAATGCCACTCAGGGCCTTTCTAAAGGCCACGTGACCCTTATAATCCCATTTAGGGCCTTTAAAAAGGCCCCCAGACCCTTCTAATGCCCCTCAGGACGCTTCTAATAGCCCCCAGACCCTTCTAGAGCCCCTCCGGGCCTTTCTAAAGGCCTCCACACCCTTCTAATGACCCTCAAGACCCATGTAAAGGTCCCTAGACCCTTCTAGACTGCCTCAGCTCCCATCTAAAAGCCCCCAGACCCTTCTAATGCCTTTCAGGGCCTTTCTAAAGGCCTCCACACCCTTCTAATGACCCTCAAGACCCATGTAAAGGCCCCTAGACCCTTCTAGATTGCCTCAGGACCCATCTAAAAGCCCCCAGACCCTTCTAATGCCTTTCAGGACCCTTATGAAGGCCACAAGGCCTTTCTAATGCCACTCAGGACCTTTTTAAAGGCCCTCAGACCCTTGTAATGCCCCTCAGGGCTTTTATAAAGGTTCCCAAACACTTCTAGAGCCCGTCAGGACCCTTATAAAGGCCCCAAGACCATTCTAGAGCCCCTCAGGACTCTTCTAAAGGCCCGCAGACCATTCTAATGCCCGTCAGGGCCTTTATAAATGTCCCCAGACCCTTCTACTGCCCCTCAGGAGCATTCTAAAGGCCCCCAGACCCTTCTAATGCCCCACAGGGCCTTTCTAAAGGTCTCCAGACCCTTCTAGAGCCCCTGAAGACCCATCTAAAGGCCCCCAGACCTTTCTAATGCCACTCAGGGCCTTTCTAAAGGCCGCGAGACACTTATAATCCCCCTGAGGGCCTTTAAAAAGGCACCCAGACCCTTCTGGACCCCCTCAGGACGCATCTAATAGCCCCCAGACCCTTCTAGAGCCTCTCAGGGCCTTTCTAAAGGCCTCCACACCCTTCTAATGACCCTCAAGACCCATGGAAAGGCCCCCAGACCCTTCTAGATTGCCTCAGGACCCATCTAAAAGCCCGCAGACACTTCTAATGCCTTTCAGGACCCTTATGAAGGCCAGAAGACCCTTCTAATGCCCCTCAGGACCTTTCTAAAGGCCCTCAGACTATTCAAATGCCCCTCAGGACTCTTTTAAAGGCCCCCAGACCCTTCTAATGCACCTCAGGACACTTCTAAAGGCCCCCAGACCCTTCTAACGTCCCTCAGGGCCTTTCTAAATTACCCCAGACACTTCTGGAACATCTCAGAGCCTTTCTATATGACCCCAGACCATTGTAATGCCACTCAGGGCCCTTCTAAAGGCCGCGAGACCCTTATCATCCCCCTGAGGGCCTTTAAAAAGGCCCCCAGACCCTTCTGGACCCCCTCAGGACGCTTCTAATAGCCCCCAGACCCTTTTAGAGCCCCTCGGGGCCTTTCTAAAGGCCTCCACACCCTTCTAATGGCCTTCAAGACCCATGGAAAGGCCCCTAGACCCTTCTAGATTGCCTCAGGACCCATCTAAAAGCCCGCAGACCCTTGTAATGCCTTTCAGGACCCTTATGAAGGCCACAAGACCCTTCTAATACCACTCAGGACCTTTCTAAAGGCCCTCAGACCCTTCTAATGCCCCTCAGGGCATTTATAAAGGTTCCCAGACCCTTCTAGAGCCCGTCAGGACCCTTATAAAGGCCCCCAGACCAATCTAGAGCCCCTCAGGACACTTCTAAAGGCCCGCAGACCATTCTAATGCCTGTCAGGGCCTTTATAAATGTCCCCAGACCCTTCTACTGCCCCTCAGGATCATTCTAAAGGCCCCCAGACCCTTCTAATGCCCCACAGGGCCGTTCTAAAGGTCCCCAGACCCTTCTAGAGCCCCTGAAGACCCTTCTAAAGGCCCCCAGACCGTAATAGAGCCCCTCAGGACCCTTCTAAAGTCCCCCAGACCCTGCTCATTCCCCTCTGGGCTTTTATAAGGGCCACAAGACCCTTCTAATGCCCCTCAGGACCATTATAAAGGCACCCAGACCCTTCTAGAGCCTCTCAGGACAGTTTTAAATGCCTCCAGACCCTTCTAGACCCCGTCAGGGCCATTCTAAAGGCCCCCAGACCCTTCTAATGCCCCTCAGGACCCTTCTAAAGGACCTCAGGGCCTTTCTAAAGTAACCCAGACACTTCTAGAACCTCTCAGGGCCTTTCTATATGACCCCAGACCCTTGTAATGCCACTCAGGGCCTTTCTAAAGGCCACGAGACCCTTATAATCCCATTGAGGGCCTTTAAAAAGGCCCCCAGACCCTTCTGGACCCCCTCAGGACGCTTCTAATAGCCCCCAGACCCTTCTAGAGCCCCTCCGGGCCTTTCTAAAGGCCTCCACACCCTTCTAATGACCCTCAAGACCCATGTAAAGGTCCGTAGACCCTTCTAGACTGCCTCAGGTCCCATCTAAAAGCCCCCAGACCCTTCTAATGCCTTTCAGGACCCTTATGAAGGCCACAAGACCCTTCTAATGCCCCTGAGGACCTTTCTAAAGGCCCTCAGACCCTTCTAATGCCCCTCAGGGCTTTTATAAATGATCCCAGACCCTTTTAGAGCCCGTCAGGACCCTTCTAAAGGCCCCCAGACCATTCTAGAGCCCCTCAGGACACTTCTAAAGGCCCGCAGACCATTCTAATGCCCGTCAGGGCCTTTATAAATGTCCCCAGAGCCTTCTACTGCCCCTCAGGAGCATTCTAAAGGCACCCAGACCATTCTAGAGCCTCTCAGGACAGTTTGAAATGCCTCCAGACCCTTCTAGACCCCCTCAGGACCATTCTAAAGACCCCCAGACCATTCTACTGCCTCTCAGGAGCACTCTAAATGTCCCCAGACCCTTCTAATGCCCCACAGAGCCTTTCTAAAGGTCCCCAGACCCTTCTAGAGCCCTTGAAGACCCTTCTAAAGGCTCCCAGACCATTCTAATGCCACTCAGGGCCTTTCTAAAGGCCGCGAGACCCTTATAATCCACCTGAGGGCCTTTAAAAAGGCCCCCAGACCCTTCTGGACCCCCTCAGCACGCTTCTAATAGCCCCCAGACCCTTCTAATGCTACTCAGGGCCTTTCTAAAGGCCACGAGACCCTTATAATCCCATTGAGGGCCTTTAAAAAGGCCCCCAGACCCTTCTGGACCCCCTCAGGACGCTTCTAATAGCCCCCAGACCCTTCTAGAGCCCCTCCGGGCTTTTCTAAAGGCCTCCACACCCTTCTAATGACCCTCAAGACCCATATAAAGGTCCCTAGACCCTTCTAGACTGCCTCAGGTCCCATCTAAATGCCCCCAGGCCATTCTAATGCCTTTCAGGGCCTTTCTAAATGCCTCCACACCCTTCTAGTGACCCTCAAGACCCATGGAAAGGCAACTAGACCCTTCTAGATTGCCTCAGGACCCATCTAAAAGCCCGCAGACCCTTCTAATGCCTTTCAGGACCCTTATGAAGGCCACAAGACCCTTCTAATGCCCCTCAGGACCTTTCTAAAGGCCCTCAGACCCTTCTAATGCCTTTCAGGGCCTTTATAAAGGTTCCCAGACCCTTCTAGAGCCCGTCAGGACCCTTATAAAGGCCGCCAGATCATTCTAGAGCCCCTCAGAACAATTCTAAAGGCCCGCAGACCATTCTACTACACCTCAGGAGCATTCTAAAGGACCCCAGACCCTTCTAATGCCCCACAGGGCCTTTCTAAAGGCCCCCAGACCCTTCTAGAGCCCCTGAAGACCCTTCTAAAGGCACCCAGACCTTTATGGAGCCCCTCAGGACCCTTCTAAAGTCCCCCAGACCCTGCTAATTCCCCTCAGGGCTTTTATAAGGGCACCCAGACCCTTCTAATGCCCCTCAGGACCCTTATAAAGGCACCCAGACCATTCTAGAGCCTCTCAGGACAGTTTTAAATGCCTCCAGACCCTTCTAGACCCCTCAGGACCATTCTAAAGACCCCCAGACCATTCTACTGCCTCTCAGGAGCACTCTAAATGTCCCCAGACCCTTCTAATGCCCCACAGGGCCTTTCTAAAGGTCCCCAGACCCTTCTAGAGCCCTTGAAGACCCTTCTAAAGGCTCCCAGACCATTCTAATGCCACTCAGGGCCTTTCTAAATGCCGCGAGACCCTTACAATCCCCCTTAGGGACTTTAAAAAGGCCCCCAGACCCTTCTGGACCCTCTCAGAACGCTTCTAATGGCCCCCACACCCTTCTAGAGCCACTCAGGGCCTTTCTAAAGGCCTCCACACCCTTCTAATGACCCTCAAGACCCATGTAAAGGCCACCAGACCCTTCTAGATTGCCTCAGGACCCATCTAAAAGCCCCCAGACCCTTCTAATGCCTTTCAGGGCCTTTCTAAAGGCCTCCACACCCTTCTAATGACCCTCAAGACCCATGTAAAGGCCCCTAGACCCTTCTAGATTGCCACAGGACCCATCTAAAAGCCCCCAGACCCTTCTAATGCCTTTCAGGACCCTTATGAAGGACACAAGACCCTTCTAATGCCCCTCAGGACCTTTCTAAAGGCCCTCAGACCCTTCTAATGCCCCTCAGGGCTTTTATAAAGGTTCCCAGACCCTTCTAGAGCCCGTCAGGACCCTTATAAAGGCCCCCAGACCATTCTAGAGCCCCTCAGGACATTTCTAAAGGCCCGCAGACCATTCTAATGCCCGTCAGGGCCTTTATAAATGTCCCCAGACCCTTCTACTGCCACTCAGGAGCATTCTAAAGGCCCCCAGACCCTTCTAATGCCCCACAGGGCCTTTCTAAAGGTCCCCAGACCCTTCTAGAGCCCCTGAAGACCCTTCTAAAGGCCCCCAGACCCTTATGGAGCCCCTCAGGACCCTTCTAAAGTCGCCCAGACCCTGCTAATTCCCCTCAGGGCTTTTATAAGGGAACCCAGACCCTTCTAATGCCCCTGAGGACCCTTATAAAGGCACCCAGACCGTTTTAGAGCCTCTCAGGACAGTTCTAAATGCCTCCAGACCCGTCTAGACCCACTCAGGACCATTCTAAAGACCCCCAGACCATTATACTGCCTCTCAGGAGCACTCTAAATGTCCACAGACCCTTCTAATGCCCCACAGGGCCTTTCTAAAGGTCCCCAGACCCTTCCAGAACCCCTGAAGACCCTTCTAAAGGCTCCCAGACCATTCTAATGCCACTCAGGGCCTTTCTAAAGGCCGCGAGACCCTTATAATCCCCCTGAGGGCCTTTAAAAAGGCCCCCAGACCCTTCTGGACCCCCTCAGGACGCTTCAAATGGCCCCCACACCCTTCTAGAGCCACTCAGGGCCTTTCTAAAGGCCTCCACACCCTTCTAATGACCCTCAAGACCCATGTAAAGGCCCCCAGACCCTTCTAGATTGCCTCAGGACCCATCTAAAAGCCACCAGACCCTTCTAATGCCTTTCAGGGCCTTTCTAAAGGCCTCCACACCCTTCTAATGACCCTCAAGACCCATGTAAAGGCCCCTAGACCCTTCTAGATTGCCTCAGGACCCATCTAAAAGCCCCCAGACCCTTCTAATGCCTTTCAGGACCCTTATGAAGGACACAAGACCCTTCTAATGCCCCTCAGGACCTTTCTAAAGGCCCTCAGACCCTTGTAATGCACCTCAGGGCATTTATAAAGGTTCCCAGACCCTTCTAGAGCCCGTCAGGACCCTTATAAAGGCCCCCAGACCATTCTAGAGCCCCTCAGGACACTTCTAAATGCCCGCAGACCATTCTAATGCCCGTCAGGGCCTTTCTAAATGTCCCCAGACCCTTCTACTGCCCCTCAGGAGCATTCTAAAGGCTCCCAGAACCTTCTAATGCCCCACAGGGCCTTTCTAAAGGTACCCAGACCTTTCTAGAGCCCCTGAAGACCCTTCTAAAGGCCCCCAGACCCTTATAGAGCCCATTAGGACGCTTCTAATGTCCCCCTGACCCTGATAATTCCCCTCAGGGCCTTTATAAGGGCACCCGGACCATTCTAATGCCCCTCAGGACCCTTCTAAAGGCAGCCAGACCCTTCTAATGCCCCTCAGGGCCTTTCTAAATTACCCCATACACTTCTAGAACCTATGAGAGCCTTTCTATATGACCCCAGACCCTTGTAATGCCACTCAGGGCCTTTCTAAAGGCCGCGAGACACTTATAATCCCCCTGAGGGCCTTTAAAAAGGCCCCCAGGCCCTTCTGGACCCCCTCAGGACGCTTCTAATAGCCCCCAGACCCTTCTAGAGCCCCTCAGGGCCTTTCTAAAGGCCTCCACACCCTTCTAATGACCCTCAAGACCCATGGAAAGGCCCCTAGACCCTTCTAGATCGCCTCAGGACCCATCTAAAAGCCCCCAGACCATTCTAATGCCTTTCAGGACCCTTATGAAGGGCACAAGACCCTTCTACTGCCCCTCAGGAGCATTCTAAAGGCCCCCAGACCCTTCTAATGCCCCACAGGGCCTTTATAAAGGTTCCCAGACCTTTCTAGAGCCCGTCAGGACCCTTATAAAGGCCCAAAGACCATTCTAGAGCCCCTCAGGACACTTCTAAAGGCCCGCAGACCATTCTACTGCCACTCAGGAGCATTCTAAAGGCCCCCAGACCCTTCTAAGGCGCAACAGGGCCTTTCTAAAGGTCCCCAGACCCTTCTAGAGCCCCTGAAGACCCTTCTAAAGGCCCCCAGACCCTTCTAATGCCCCTCAGGGCCTTTCTAAAGGCCCCCAGACCCTTCTAGAGCCCCTGAAGACCCTTCTAAAGGCCCCCAGACCCTTCTAATGCCACTCAGGGCCATTCTAAATGAAGCGAGACCCGTATAATCCCCCTGAGGGCCTTTAAAAAGGCCCCCAGACCATTCTGGACCCACTCAGGACGCTTCTAATAGGCCCCACACCCTTCTGGAGCCCCTCAGGGCCTTTCTAAAGGCCTCCACACCCTTCTAATGACCCTCAAGACCCATGTAAATGCCCCCAGACCCTTCTAGATTGCCTCAGGACCCATCTAAAAGCCCCCAGACCCTTCTAATGCCTTTCAGGACACTTATGAAGGCCACAAGACCCTTCTAATACCCCTCAGGACCTTCTAAAGGCCCTCAGACTATTCAAATGCCCCTCAGGACTCTTTTAAAGGCCCCCAGACCCTTATAATGCACATCAGGACACTTCTAAAGGCCCCCAGACCCTTCTAATGCCCCTCAGGGCCTTTCTAAATTACCCCAGACACTTCTAGAACCTCTCAGAGCCTTTCTATATGACCCCAGACCCTTGTAATGCCACTCAGGGCCTTTCTAAAGGCCGCGACACCCTTCTAATCCCCCTGAGGGCCTTTAAAAAGGCCCCCAGACCTTTCTGGACCCCCTCAGGACGCTTCTAATAGTCCCCAGACCCTTCTAGAGCCCCTCAGGGCCTTTCTAAAGGCCTCCACACCCTTCTAATGACCCTCAAGACCCATGTAAAGGCCCCCAGACCCTTCTAGATTGCCTCAGGACCCATCTAAAAGCCCCCAGACCCTTCTAATGCCTTTCAGGGCCTTTCTAAAGGCCTCCACACCCTTCTAATGACCCTCAAGACCCATGTAAAGGCACCTAGACCTTTCTAGATTGCCACAGGACCCATCTAAAAGCCCCCAGACCCTTCTAATACCTTTCAGGGCCTTTATAAAGGTTCCCAGACCCTTCTAGAGCCCGTCAGGACCCTTATAAAGGCCGCCAGATCATTCTAGAGCCCCTCAGAACAATTCTAAAGGCCCGCAGACCATTCTACTACACCTCAGGAGCATTCTAAAGGACCCCAGACCCTTCTAATGCCCCACAGGGCCTTTCTAAAGGCCCCCAGACCCTTCTAGAGCCCCTGAAGACCCTTCTAAAGGCACCCAGACCTTTATGGAGCCCCTCAGGACCCTTCTAAAGTCCCCCAGACCCTGCTAATTCCCCTCAGGGCTTTTATAAGGGCACCCAGACCCTTCTAATGCCCCTCAGGACCCTTATAAAGGCACCCAGACCATTCTAGAGCCTCTCAGGACAGTTTTAAATGCCTCCAGACCCTTCTAGACCCCTCAGGACCATTCTAAAGACCCCCAGACCATTCTACTGCCTCTCAGGAGCACTCTAAATGTCCCCAGACCCTTCTAATGCCCCACAGGGCCTTTCTAAAGGTCCCCAGACCCTTCTAGAGCCCTTGAAGACCCTTCTAAAGGCTCCCAGACCATTCTAATGCCACTCAGGGCCTTTCTAAATGCCGCGAGACCCTTACAATCCCCCTTAGGGACTTTAAAAAGGCCCCCAGACCCTTCTGGACCCTCTCAGAACGCTTCTAATGGCCCCCACACCCTTCTAGAGCCACTCAGGGCCTTTCTAAAGGCCTCCACACCCTTCTAATGACCCTCAAGACCCATGTAAAGGCCACCAGACCCTTCTAGATTGCCTCAGGACCCATCTAAAAGCCCCCAGACCCTTCTAATGCCTTTCAGGGCCTTTCTAAAGGCCTCCACACCCTTCTAATGACCCTCAAGACCCATGTAAAGGCCCCTAGACCCTTCTAGATTGCCACAGGACCCATCTAAAAGCCCCCAGACCCTTCTAATGCCTTTCAGGACCCTTATGAAGGACACAAGACCCTTCTAATGCCCCTCAGGACCTTTCTAAAGGCCCTCAGACCCTTCTAATGCCCCTCAGGGCTTTTATAAAGGTTCCCAGACCCTTCTAGAGCCCGTCAGGACCCTTATAAAGGCCCCCAGACCATTCTAGAGCCCCTCAGGACATTTCTAAAGGCCCGCAGACCATTCTAATGCCCGTCAGGGCCTTTATAAATGTCCCCAGACCCTTCTACTGCCACTCAGGAGCATTCTAAAGGCCCCCAGACCCTTCTAATGCCCCACAGGGCCTTTCTAAAGGTCCCCAGACCCTTCTAGAGCCCCTGAAGACCCTTCTAAAGGCCCCCAGACCCTTATGGAGCCCCTCAGGACCCTTCTAAAGTCGCCCAGACCCTGCTAATTCCCCTCAGGGCTTTTATAAGGGAACCCAGACCCTTCTAATGCCCCTGAGGACCCTTATAAAGGCACCCAGACCGTTTTAGAGCCTCTCAGGACAGTTCTAAATGCCTCCAGACCCGTCTAGACCCACTCAGGACCATTCTAAAGACCCCCAGACCATTATACTGCCTCTCAGGAGCACTCTAAATGTCCACAGACCCTTCTAATGCCCCACAGGGCCTTTCTAAAGGTCCCCAGACCCTTCCAGAACCCCTGAAGACCCTTCTAAAGGCTCCCAGACCATTCTAATGCCACTCAGGGCCTTTCTAAAGGCCGCGAGACCCTTATAATCCCCCTGAGGGCCTTTAAAAAGGCCCCCAGACCCTTCTGGACCCCCTCAGGACGCTTCAAATGGCCCCCACACCCTTCTAGAGCCACTCAGGGCCTTTCTAAAGGCCTCCACACCCTTCTAATGACCCTCAAGACCCATGTAAAGGCCCCCAGACCCTTCTAGATTGCCTCAGGACCCATCTAAAAGCCACCAGACCCTTCTAATGCCTTTCAGGGCCTTTCTAAAGGCCTCCACACCCTTCTAATGACCCTCAAGACCCATGTAAAGGCCCCTAGACCCTTCTAGATTGCCTCAGGACCCATCTAAAAGCCCCCAGACCCTTCTAATGCCTTTCAGGACCCTTATGAATGACACAAGACCCTTCTAATGCCCCTCAGGACCTTTCTAAAGGCCCTCAGACCCTTGTAATGCACCTCAGGGCATTTATAAAGGTTCCCAGACCCTTCTAGAGCCCGTCAGGACCCTTATAAAGGCCCCCAGACCATTCTAGAGCCCCTCAGGACACTTCTAAATGCCCGCAGACCATTCTAATGCCCGTCAGGGCCTTTCTAAATGTCCCCAGACCCTTCTACTGCCCCTCAGGAGCATTCTAAAGGCTCCCAGAACCTTCTAATGCCCCACAGGGCCTTTCTAAAGGTACCCAGACCCTTCTAGAGCCCCTGAAGACCCTTCTAAAGGCCCCCAGACCCTTATAGAGCCCATTAGGACGCTTCTAATGTCCCCCTGACCCTGATAATTCCCCTCAGGGCCTTTATAAGGGCACCCGGACCATTGTAATGCCCCTCAGGACCCTTCTAAAGGCAGCCAGACCCTTCTAATGCCCCTCAGGGCCTTTCTAAATTACCCCATACACTTCTAGAACCCATGAGAGCCTTTCTATATGACCCCAGACCCTTGTAATGCCACTCAGGGCCTTTCTAAAGGCCGCGAGACACTTATAATCCCCCTGAGGGCCTTTAAAAAGGCCCCCAGGCCCTTCTGGACCCCCTCAGGACGCTTCTAATAGCCCCCAGACCCTTCTAGAGCCCCTCAGGGCCTTTCTAAAGGCCTCCACACCCTTCTAATGACCCTCAAGACCCATGGAAAGGCCCCTAGACCCTTCTAGATCGCCTCAGGACCCATCTAAAAGCCCCCAGACCATTCTAATGCCTTTCAGGACCCTTATGAAGGCCACAAGACCCTTCTACTGCCCCTCAGGAGCATTCTAAAGGCCCCCAGACCCTTCTAATGCCCCACAGGGCCTTTATAAAGGTTCCCAGACCTTTCTAGAGCCCGTCAGGACCCTTATAAAGGCCCAAAGACCATTCTAGAGCCCCTCAGGACACTTCTAAAGGCCCGCAGACCATTCTACTGCCACTCAGGAGCATTCTAAAGGCCCCCAGACCCTTCTAATGCGCATCAGGGCCTTTCTAAAGGTCCCCAGACCCTTCTAGAGCCCCTGAAGACCCTTCTAAAGGCCCCCAGACCCTTCTAATGCCCCTCAGGGCCTTTCTAAAGGCCCCCAGACCCTTCTAGAGCCCCTGAAGACCCTTCTAAAGGCCCCCAGACCCTTCTAATGCCACTCAGGGCCATTCTAAATGAAGCGAGACCCGTATAATCCCCCTGAGGGCCTTTAAAAAGGCCCCCAGACCATTCTGGACCCACTCAGGACGCTTCTAATAGGCCCCACACCCTTCTGGAGCCCCTCAGGGCCTTTCTAAAGGCCTCCACACCCTTCTAATGACCCTCAAGACCCATGTAAATGCCCCCAGACCCTTCTAGATTGCCTCAGGACCCATCTAAAAGCCCCCAGACCCTTCTAATGCCTTTCAGGACACTTATGAAGGCCACAAGACCCTTCTAATACCACTCAGGACCTTCTAAAGGCCCTCAGACTATTCAAATGCCCCTCAGGACTCTTTTAAAGGCCCCCAGACCCTTCTAATGCACCTCAGGACACTTCTAAAGGCCCCCAGACCCTTCTAATGCCCCTCAGGGCCTTTCTAACTTACCCCAGACACTTCTAGAACCTCTCAGAGCCTTTCTATATGACCCCAGACCCTTGTAATGCCACTCAGGGCCTTTCTAAAGGCCGCGACACCCTTCTAATCCCCCTGAGGGCCTTTAAAAAGGCCCCCAGACCTTTCTGGACCCCCTCAGGACGCTTCTAATAGTCCCCAGACCCTTCTAGAGCCCCTCAGGGCCTTTCTAAAGGCCTCCACACCCTTCTAATGACCCTCAAGACCCATGTAAAGGCCCCCAGACCCTTCTAGATTGCCTCAGGACCCATCTAAAAGCCCCCAGACCCTTCTAATGCCTTTCAGGGCCTTTCTAAAGGCCTCCACACCCTTCTAATGACCCTCAAGACCCATGTAAAGGCACCTAGACCTTTCTAGATTGCCACAGGACCCATCTAAAAGCCCCCAGACCCTTCTAATGCCTTTCAGGACCCTTATGAAGGACACAAGACCCTTCTAATGCCCCTCAGGACCTTTCTAAAGGCCCTCAGACCCTTCTAATGCCCCTCAGGGCTTTTATAAAGGTTCCCAGACCCTTCTAGAGCCCGTCAGGACCCTTATAAAGGCCCCCAGACCATTCTAGAGCCCCTCAGGACATTTCTAAAGGCCCGCAGACCATTCTAATGCCCGTCAGGGCCTTTATAAATGTCCCCAGACCCTTCTACTGCCACTCAGGAGCATTCTAAAGGCCCCCAGACCCTTCTAATGCCCCACAGGGCCTTTCTAAAGGTCCCCAGACCCTTCTAGAGCCCCTGAAGACCCTTCTAAAGGCCCCCAGACCCTTATGGAGCCCCTCAGGACCCTTCTAAAGTCCCCCAGACCCTGCTAATTCCCCTCAGGGCTTTTATAAGGGAACCCAGACCCTTCTAATGCCCCTGAGGACCCTTATAAAGGCACCCAGACCGTTTTAGAGCCTCTCAGGACAGTTCTAAATGCCTCCAGACCCGTCTAGACCCACTCAGGACCATTCTAAAGACCCCCAGACCATTATACTGCCTCTCAGGAGCACTCTAAATGTCCACAGACCCTTCTAATGCCCCACAGGGCCTTTCTAAAGGTCCCCAGACCCTTCCAGAACCCCTGAAGACCCTTCTAAAGGCTCCCAGACCATTCTAATGCCACTCAGGGCCTTTCTAAAGGCCGCGAGACCCTTATAGTCCCCCTGAGGGCCTTTAAAAAGGCCCCCAGACCCTTCTGGACCCCCTCAGGACGCTTCAAATGGCTCCCACACCCTTCTAGAGCCACTCAGGGCCTTTCTAAAGGCCTCCACACCCTTCTAATGACCCTCAAGACCCATGTAAAGGCCCCCAGACCCTTCTAGATTGCCTCAGGACCCATCTAAAAGCCCCCAGACCCTTCTAATGCCTTTCAGGGCCTTTCTAAAGGCCTCCACACCCTTCTAATGACCCTCAAGACCCATGTAAAGGCCCCTAGACCCTTCTAGATTGCCTCAGGACCCATCTAAAAGCCCCCAGACCCTTCTAATGCCTTTCAGGACCTTTATGAAGGACACAAGACCCTTCTAATGCCCCTCAGGACCTTTCTAAATGCCCTCAGACCCTTCTAATGCACCTCAGGGCATTTATAAAGGTTCCCAGACCCTTCTAGAGCCCGTCAGGACCCTTATAAAGGCCCCCAGACCATTCTAGAGCCCCTCAGGACACTTCTAAATGCCTGCAGACCATTCTAATGCCCGTCAGGGCCTTTCTAAATGTCCCCAGACCCTTCTACTGCCCCTCAGGAGCATTCTAAAGGCTCCCAGAACCTTCTAATGCCCCACAGGGCCTTTCTAAAGGTACCCAGACCCTTCTAGAGCCCCTGAAGACCCTTCTAAAGGCCCCCAGACCCTTATAGAGCCCATTAGGACGCTTCTAATGTCCCCCTGACCCTGATAATTCCCCTCAGGGCCTTTATAAGGGCACCCGGACCATTCTAATGCCCCTCAGGACCCTTCTAAAGGCAGCCAGACCCTTCTAATGCCCCTCAGGGCCTTTCTAAATTACCCCATACACTTCTAGAACCTATGAGAGCCTTTCTATATGACCCCAGACCCTTGTAATGCCACTCAGGGCCTTTCTAAAGGCCGCGAGACACTTATAATCCCCCTGAGGGCCTTTAAAAAGGCCCCCAGGCCCTTCTGGACCCCCTCAGGACGCTTCTAATAGCCCCCAGACCCTTCTAGAGCCCCTCAGGGCCTTTCTAAAGGCCTCCACACCCTTCTAATGACCCTCAAGACCCATGGAAAGGCCCCTAGACCCTTCTAGATCGCCTCAGGACCCATCTAAAAGCCCCCAGACCATTCTAATGCCTTTCAGGGCCTTTCTAAAGGCCTCCACACCCTTCTAATGACCCTCAAGACCCATGTAAAGGCACCTAGACCCTTCTAGATTGCCACAGGACCCATCTAAAAGCCCCCAGACCCTTCAAATGCCTTTCAGGACCCTTATGAAGGCCACAAGACCCTTCTAATGCCCCTCAGGACCTTTCTAAATGCCCTCAGACCCTTCTAATGCCCCTCAGGGCTTTTATAAAGGTTCCCCGACCCTTCTAGAGCCCGTCAGGACCCTTATAAAGGCCCCCAGACCATTCTAGAGCCCCTCAAGACATTTCTAAAGGCCCGCAGACCATTCTAATGCCCGTCAGGGCCTTTATAAATGTCCCCAGACCCTTCTACTGCCACTCAGGAGCATTCTAAAGGCCCCCAGACCCTTCTAATGCCCCACAGGGCCTTTCTAAAGGTCCCCAGACCCTTCTAGAGCACCTGAAGACCCTTCTAAAGGCCCCCAGACCCTTATGGAGCCCCTCAGGACCCTTCTAAAGTCGCCCAGACCCTGCTAATTCCCCTCAGGGCTTTTATAAGGGAACCCAGACCCTTCTAATGCCCCTGAGGACCCTTATAAAGGCACCCAGACCGTTTTAGAGCCTCTCAGGACAGTTCTAAATGCCTCCAGACCCGTCTAGACCCACTCAGGACCATTCTAAAGACCCCCAGACCATTATACTGCCTCTCAGGAGCACTCTAAATGTCCACAGACCCTTCTAATGCCCCACAGGGCCTTTCTAAAGGTCCCCAGACCCTTCCAGAACCCCTGAAGACCCTTCTAAAGGCTCCCAGATCATTCTAATGCCACTCAGGGCCTTTCTAAAGGCCGCGAGACCCTTATAATCCCCCTGAGGGCCTTTAAAAAGGCCCCTAGACCCTTCTGGACCCCCTCAGGACGCTTCAAATGGCCCCCACACCCTTCTAGAGCCACTCAGGGCCTTTCTAAAGGCCTCCACACCCTTCTAATGACCCTCAAGACCCATGTAAAGGCCCCCAGACCCTTCTAGATTGCCTCAGGACCCATCTAAAAGCCACCAGACCCTTCTAATGCCTTTCAGGGCCTTTCTAAAGGCCTCCACACCCTTCTAATGACCCTCAAGACCCATGTAAAGGCCCCTAGACCCTTCTAGATTGCCTCAGGACCCATCTAAAAGCCCCCAGACCCTTCTAATGCCTTTCAGGACCCTTATGAAGGACACAAGACCCTTCTAATGCCCCTCAGGACCTTTCTAAAGGCCCTCAGACCCTTCTAATGCACCTCAGGGCATTTATAAAGGTTCCCAGACCCTTCTAGAGCCCGTCAGGACCCTTATAAAGGCCCCCAGACCATTCTAGAGCCCCTCAGGACACTTCTAAATGCCCGCAGACCATTCTAATGCCCGTCAGGGCCTTTCTAAATGTCCCCAGACCCTTCTACTGCCCCTCAGGAGCATTCTAAAGGCTCCCAGAACCTTCTAATGCCCCACAGGGCCTTTCTAAAGGTACCCAGACCCTTCTAGAGCCCCTGAAGACCCTTCTAAAGGCCCCCAGACCCTTATAGAGCCCATTAGGACGCTTCTAATGTCCCCCTGACCCTGATAATTCCCCTCAGGGCCTTTATAAGGGCACCCGGACCATTCTAATGCCCCTCAGGACCCTTCTAAAGGCAGCCAGACCCTTCTAATGCCCCTCAGGGCCTTTCTAAATTACCCCATACACTTCTAGAACCTATGAGAGCCTTTCTATATGACCCCAGACCCTTGTAATGCCACTCAGGGCCTTTCTAAAGGCCGCGAGACACTTATAATCCCCCTGAGGGCCTTTAAAAAGGCCCCCAGGCCCTTCTGGACCCCCTCAGGACGCTTCTAATAGCCCCCAGACCCTTCTAGAGCCCCTCAGGGCCTTTCTAAAGGCCTCCACACCCTTCTAATGACCCTCAAGACCCATGGAAAGGCCCCTAGACCCTTCTAGATCGCCTCAGGACCCATCTAAAAGCCCCGAGACCATTCTAATGCCTTTCAGGACCCTTATGAAGGGCACAAGACCCTTCTACTGCCCCTCAGGAGCATTCTAAAGGCCCCCAGACCCTTCTAATGCCCCACAGGGCCTTTATAAAGGTTCCCAGACCTTTCTAGAGCCCGTCAGGACCCTTATAAAGGCCCAAAGACCATTCTAGAGCCCCTCAGGACACTTCTAAAGGCCCGCAGACCATTCTACTGCCACTCAGGAGCATTCTAAAGGCCCCCAGACCCTTCTAATGCGCAACAGGGCCTTTCTAAAGGTCCCCAGACCCTTCTAGAGCCCCTGAAGACCCTTCTAAAGGCCCCCAGACCCTTCTAATGCCCCTCAGGGCCTTTCTAAAGGCCCCCAGACCCTTCTAGAGCCCCTGAAGACCCTTCTAAAGGCCCCCAGACCCTTCTAATGCCACTCAGGGCCATTCTAAATGAAGCGAGACCCGTATAATCCCCCTGAGGGCCTTTAAAAAGGCCCCCAGACCATTCTGGACCCACTCAGGACGCTTCTAATAGCCCCCACACCCTTCTAGAGCACCTCAGGGCCTTTCTAAAGGTATCCACACCCTTCTAATGACCTTCAAGACCCATGTAAAGGCCCCCAGACCCTTCTAGATTGCCTCAGGACCCATCTAAAAGCCCCCAGACCTTTCTAATGCCTTTCAGGGCCTTTCTAAAGGCCTCCATACCCTTCTAATGACCCTCAAGACCCATGTAAAGGCCCCTAGACACTTCTAGATTGCCTCAGGACCTAGCTAAAAGCCCCCAGACCCTTCTAATGCCAGTCAGGGCCTTTCTAAAGGTCCCCAGACCCTTCTACTGCCCCTCAGCAGCATTCTAAAGGCCCCCAGACCTTTCTAATGCCCCATAGGGCCTTTCTAAAGGTCCCCAGACCCTTCTAGAGCCCCTGAAGACCCTTCTAAAGGCCCCCAGACCCTTATAGAGGCCCTCAGGACCCTTCTAAAGTCCCCCAGACCCTGCTAATTCCCCTCAGGGCTTTTATAAGGGCACCCAAACCCTTCCAATTCCCCTCAGGACCCTTACAAAGGCCCCCAGACCCTTCTAGAGCCTCTCAGGACAGTTTTAAATGCCTCCAGACCCTTCTAGACCCCCTCAGGACCCTTCTAAAGGCCCCCAGACCCTTCTAATACCCCTCAGGACCCTTCTAAAGGCCCCCAGACCCTTCTAATGCCCCTCAGGGCCATTCTAAATTATCCCAGGCACTTCTAGAACCTCTCAGGGCCATTCTATATGACCCCAGACCCTTGTATTGCCACTCAGGGCCTTTCTAAATGCACCCATACCCTTCTATTGCCCCTGAGGACATTTCTAAAGGCCCCCAGACCCTTCTAGAGCCCCTCAGGACATTTCTATAGGCACCCAGACCCTTCTAATGTCACTCAGGGCCATTCTAAAGGCCGCGAGACCCTTATAATCCCCCTGAGGGCCTTTAAAAAGGCTCCCAGACCATTCTGGACCTATTCAGGACGCTTCTAATAGCACCCAGACCCTTCTAGATCCCCTCAGGGTCTTTCTAAAGGCCTCCACACCCTTCTAATGACCCTCAAGACCCACGTAAAGGCCCCCAGACCCTTCTAGATTGCCTCAGGACCCAGCTAAAAGACCCCAGACCCTTCTAATGCCTTTCAGGACCCTTGTGAAGGCCACAAGACCCTTCTAATGCCCCTCAGGACCTTTCTAAAGGCCCTCAGACCCTTCTAATGCCTTTCAGGGCCTTTATAAAGGTTCCCAGACCCTTCTAGAGCTCGTCAGGACCCTTATAAAGGCTCCCAGATCATTCTAGAGCCCCTCAGGACACTTCTAAAGGCCCGTAGACCATTCTACTGCCTCTCAGGAGCACTCTAAATTTCCCCAGACACTACTAATGCCCCACAGGGCCTTTCTAAAGGTCCCCAGACCTTTCTATAGCCCCTGAAGTCCCTTCTAAAGGCCCCCAGACCCTTCTAATGCCACTCAGGGCCTTTCTAAAGGCCGCGAGACCCTTATAATCCCCCTGAGGGCCTTTAAAAAGGCACCCAGACATTTCTGGACCCCCTCAGGACACTTCTAAAAGCTCCCAGACCCTCCTAATGCCACTCAGGGCCTTGCTAAAGGTCGCGAGACCCTTATAATCACCCTGAGGGCCTTTAAAAAGGCCCCCAGACCATTCTGGACCCCCTCAGGACGCTTCTAATAGCCCCCACACCCTTCTAGAGCCCCTCAGGGCCTTTCTAAAGGCCTCCACACCTTTCTAATGACCCTCAAGACCCATGTAAAGGCCCCCAGACCCTTCTAGATTGCCTCAGGACCCATCTAAAAGCTCCCAGACCCTTCTAATGCCTTTCAGGGCCATTCTAAGGGCCTCCACACCCTTCTAATGACCCTCAAGACCCATGTAAAGGCCCCTAGACCCTTCTAGAATGCCTCAGGGCCCAGCTAAAAGCCCCCAGACCCTTCTAATGCCTTTCAGGACCCTTATAAAGGCACCCAGACCTTTCTAGAGCCTCTCAGGACAGTTTTAAATGCCTCCAGACCCTTCTAGACCCCCTCAGGACCCTTCTAAAGGCCCCCAGACCCTTCTAATGCCCCTCAGGACCATTCTAAAGGCCCCCAGACCCTTCTAATGCCCCTCAGGGCCTTTCTAAAGGCCTCCACACCCTTCTAATGACCCTCAAGACCCATGTAGAGGCCCCTAGACCCTTCTAGATTGCCTCAGGAGCCATCTAAAAGCCCGCAGACCCTTCTAATGCCTTTCAAGACCCTTATGAAGGCCACAAGACCTTTCTAATGCCCCTCAGGACCTTTCTAAAGGCCCTCAGACCCTTCTAATGCCCCTCAGGGCATTTATAAATGTTCCTAGACCCCTCTAGAGCACGTCAGGACCCTTATAAAGGCCCCCAGACCATTCTAGAGCCCCTCAGGACACTTCTAAAGGCCCGCAGACCATTCTAATGCCCGTCAGGTCCTTTATAAATGTCCCCAGACCCTTCTACTGCCCCTCAGGAGCATTCTAAAGGCCCCCAGACCCTTCTAATGCCCCACAGGGCCTTTCTAAATGTCCCAAGACCATTCTAGAGACCCTGAAGACCCTTCTAAAGGCCCCCAGACCCTTATAGATGCCCTCAGGACCCTTCTAAAGTCCCCCAGACCCTGCTAATTCCCCTCAGGACTTTTATAAGGGCACCCAGACCCTTCTAATGCCCCTCAGGACCCTTACAAAGGCACCCAGACCATTCTAGAGCCTCTCAGGACAGTTTTAAATGCATCCAGACCCTTCTAGACCCCCTCAGAACCCTTCTAAAGGCCCCCAGACCCTTCTAATGCCCCTCAGGACCATTCTAAAGGCCCCCAGACCCTTCTAATGCCCCTCAGGGCCTTTCTAAATTACCCCAGACACTTCTAGAACCTCTCAGAGCCTTTCTATATGAACCCAGACCCTTCTAATGCCACTCAGGGCTTTCTAAAGGCACCCATACCCTTCTATTGCCCCTCAGGACATTTCTAAAGGCCCCCAGACCCTTCTAGAGCCCCTCAGGACATTTCTATAGGCACCCAGACCCTTCTAATGCCACTCAGGGCCTTTCTAAAGGCCGCGAGACCATTATAATCCCCCTGAGGGCCTTTAAAAAGGCCCCCAGACATTTCTGGACCCCGTCAGGACGCTTCTAAATGCCCCCAGACCCTTCTAATGCCCCTCAGGACCCTTCTAAAGGCCCGCAGACCCTTCTAATGCCCCTCAGGACCTTCTAAAGGCCCTCAGACTATTCAAATGCCCCTCAGGAGTCTTTTAAAGGCCCCCAGACCCTTCTAATGCCCCTCAGGACACTTCTAAAGGTCCCCAGACCCTTCTAATGCCCCTCAGGGCCTTTCTAAATTACCCCAGACACTTCTAGAACCTCTCAGAGCCTTTCTATATGACCCCAGACCCTTGTAATGCCACTCAGGGCCTTTCTAAAGGCCGCGAGACCCTTATAATCCCCCAGAGGGCCTTTAAAAAGGCCCCCAGACCTTTCTGGAACCCCTCAGGACGCTTCTAATAGCCCCCAGACCCTTCTAGAGCCCCTGAGGGCCTTTCTAAAGGCCTCCACACCCTTCTAATGACCCTCAAGACCCATGTAAAGGCCCCTAGACCCTTCTAGATTGCCTCAGGACCCATCTAAAAGCCCCCAGACCATTCTAATGCCTTTCAGGACCCTTATAAAGGCCCCCAGATCATTCTAGAGCCCCTCAGGACACTTCTAAAGGCCCGCAGACCATTCAACTGCCTCTGAGGAGCATTCTAAATGTCCCCAGACCCTTCTAATGCCCCACAGGGCCTTTCTAAATGTCCCCAGACCATACTAGAGCCCCTGAAGACCCTTCTAAAGGCCTCCAGACCCTTCTTATGCCACTCAGAGCCTTTCTAAAGGCCGCGACACCCTTATAATCCCCCCTGAGGGCCTTTAAAAAGGCCCCCAGACATATCTGGACCCCCTCAGGACGCTTCTAAAAGCCCCCAGACCCTCCTAATGCCACTCAGGGCCTTTCTAAAGGTCGCGAGACCCTTATAATCCCCCTGAGGGCCTTTAAAAAGGCCCCCAGACCCTTCTGGACCCCCTCAGGACGCTTCTAATGGCCCCCACACCCTTCTAGAGCCCCTCAGGGCCTTTCTAAAGGCCTCCACACCCTTCTAATGACCCTCAAGACCCATGTAAAGGCCCCCAGACCCTTCTAGATTGCCTCTGGACCCATCTAAAAGCTCCCAGACCCTTCTAATGCCTTTCAGGGCCTTTCCAAAGGCCTCCACATCCTTCTAATGACCCTCAAGACCCAAGCAAAGACCCCTAGACCCTTCTAGATTGCCTCAGGACCCATCTAAAAGACCCCAGAGCATTCTAATGCCTTTCAGGACCCTTATGAAGGCCGCAAGACCATTCTAATGCCCCTCAGGACGTTTCTAAAGGCCCTCATACCCTTATAGAGCCCCTCAGGACCATTCTAAAGGCCCCCAGACCCTTCTAATGCCCCTCAGGGCCTTTCTAAATTACCTCAGACACTTCTAGAACCTCTCAGAGTCTTTCTATATGACCCCAGACCCTTGTAATGCCACTCACGGCCTTTCTAAAGGTCTCCAGACCCTTCTAATGCCCCTCAGGGCCTTTCTAAAGGTCCCCAGACCATTCTAGAGCCCCTGACGGCCCTTCTAAAGGCCCCCAGACCCTTCTAATGCCACTCAGGGCCTTTCTAAAGGTCGCGAGACCCTTATAATCCCACTGAGGTCCTTTAAAAAGGCCCCCAGACCCTTCTGGGCACCCTCAGGACGCTTCTAATAGCCCCCAGACCCTTCTAATGCCCCTCAGGGCCTTTCTAAAGGCCTCCACACCCTTCTAATGACCCTCAAGACCCATGTAAAGGCCCCCAGACCCTTCTAGATTGCCTCAGGACCCATCTAAAAGCCCCCAGACCCTTCTAATGCCTTTCAGGGCCTTTCTAAAGGCCTCCACACCCATCTAATGACCCTCAAGACCCATGTAAAGGCCCCTAGACCCTTCTAGATTGCCTCAGGACCCAGCTAAAAGCCCCCAGACCCTTCTAATGCCTGTCAGGACCCTTATGAAGGCCACAAGACCCTTCTAATGCCCCTCAGGACCTTTCTAAAGGACCTCAGACCCTTCTAATGCCCTTCAGGGCTTTTATAAAGGTTCCCAGACCTTTCTAGAGCCCGTCAGGACCCTTATAAAGGGCCCCAGACCATTCTAGAGCCCCTCAGGACACTTCTAAAGGCCCGCAGACCATTCTAATGCCCGTCAGGGCCTATATAAATGTCCCCGGACCATTCAAATGCCCCTCAGGAGCATTCTAAAGGTCCCCAGACCCTTCTAATGCCCCACAGGGCCTTTCTAAAAGTCCCCAGACCCTTCTAGAGCCACTGAAGACCCTTCTAAAGGCCCCCAGACCCTTTTAGATCCCCTCAGGACCCTTCTAAAGTCCCCCAGACCCTGCTAATTCCCCTCAGGTCTTTTATAAGGGCACCCAGACCCTTCTAATGCCCCTCTGGACCATTATAAAGGCCCCCAGACCCTACTAGAGCTTCTCAGGACAGTTTTAAATGCCTCCAGACCCTTCTAGACTCCCTCAGGACCATTCTAAAGGCTCCCAGACCCTTCTAATGCACCTCAGGACCCTTCTAAAGGCCCCCACACCCTTCTAATGCCCCACAGGGCCTTTCTAAAGGTCCCCAGACCCTTCTAGAGCCCCTGAAGACCCTTATAAAGGCCCCCAGTCCCTTCTAATGCCACTCAGGGCCTTTCTAAAGGACGCGAGACCCTTATAATCCCCCTGAGGGCCTTTAAAAAGGCCCCCAGACTCTTCTGGACCCCCTCAGGACGCTTCTAATAGCCCCCACACCCTTCTAGAGCCCTTCAGGGCCTTTCTAAGGGCCTCCACACCCTTCTAATTGCCCTCAAGACCCATGTAAAGGCCCCCAGACCCTTCTAGATTGCCTCAGGACCCATCTAAAAGCCCCCAGACCCTTCTAATGCCTTTCAGGGCCTTTCTAAAGGCCTCCACACCCTTCTAATGACCCTCAAGACCCATGTAAAGGCCCCTAGACCCTTCTAGATTGCCTCACGACCCATCTAAAAGACCCTAGAGCCTTCTAATGCCTTTCAGGACCCTTATGAAGGCCACAAGACCCTTCTAATGCCCCTCAGGAGCTTTCTAAAGGCCCTCAGACCCTTCTAATGCCCCTCAGGGCATTTATAAAGGTTCCCAGACCCTTCTAGAGCAGGTTAGGACCCTTATAAAGGCCCCTGGACAATTCTAGAGCCCCTCAGGACACTTCTAAAGGCCCGCAGACCATTCTAATGCCCGTCAGGTCCTTTATAAAGGTACCCAGACCCTTCTACTGCCCCTCAGGAGCATTCTAAACGCCCCCAGACCCTTCTAATGCCCCACAGGGCCTTTCTAAACGTACCCAGACCCTTCTAGAGACCCTGAAGACCCTTCTAAAGGCCCCCAGACCCTTATAGAGGCCCTCAGGACCCTTCTAAAGTCCTCCAGACCCTGCTAATTCCCCTCAGGGCTTTTATAAGGGCCACAAGACCCTTCTAATGCCCCTCAGGACCATTACAAAGGCCCCCGGACCCTTCTAGAGCCTCTCAGGACAGTTTTAAATGCCTCCAGACCCTTCTAGACCACCTCAGGACCCTTCTAAAGGCCCCCAGACCCTTCTAATGCCCCTCAGGGCCTTTCTAAAGGCACCCATACCCTTCTATTGCCCCTCAGGACATTTCTAAAGGCCCCCAGACCCTTCTAGAGCCCCTCAGGACATTTCTATAGGCACCCAGACCCTTCTAATGCCACTCAGGGCCTTTCTAAAGGTCGCGAGACCATTATAATCCCCCTGAGGGCCTTTAAAAAGGCCCCCAGACCCTTCTGGACCCCCTCAGGACGCTTCTAATAGCCCCCACACCCTTCTAGAGCCCCTCAGGGCCTTTCTAAAGGCCTCCACACTCTTCTAATGACCCTCAAGACCCATGTAAAGGCCCCCAGACCCTTCTAGATTGCCTCAGGACCCATCTAAAAGCTCCCAGACCCTTCTAATGCCTTTCAGGGCCTTTCTAAAGGCCTCCACACCCTTCTAATGACCCTCAAGACCCATGTAAAGGCCCCTAGACCCTTCTAGATTGCCTCAGGACCCAGCTAAAAGCCCCCAGACCCTTCTAATGCCTTTCAGGGCCCTTATAAATGCACCCAGACCCTTCTAGAGCCTCTCAGGACCATTCTAAATGCCCCCAGACCCTTCTAATGCCCCTCAGGACCCTTCTAAAGGCCCCTAGACCCTTCTAATGCCCCTCAGGACCCTTATAAAGGCACCCAGACCCTTCTAGAGCCTCTCAGGACAGTTTTAAATGCCTCCAGACCCTTCTAGACCCCCTCAGGACGCTTCTAATAGCCCCCACACCCTTCTAGAGCCCCTCAGGGCCTTTCTAAAGGCCTCCAGACCCTTGTAATGACCCTCAAGACCCATGTAAAGGTCCCCAGACCCTTCTAGATTGCCTCAGGACCCATCTAAAAGCTCACAGACCCTTCTAATGCCTTTCAGGGCCTTTCTAAAGGCTTCCACACCCTTCTAATGACACTCAAGACCCATGTAAAGGCCCCTAGACCCTTCTAGATTGCCTCAGGACCCAGTTAAAAGCCCCCAGACCCTTCTAATGCCTTTCAGGGCCCTTATAAATGCACCCATACCATTCTAGAGCCTCTCAGGACAGTTTTAAATGCCTCCAGACCATTCTAGACCCGTCAGGACCATTCTAAAGGCCCCCAGACCCTTCTAATGCCCCTCAGGACCCTTCTAAAGGCCCCTAGACCCTTCTAATGCCTCTCAGGGCCTTTCTAAAGTACCCCAGACACTTCTAGAACCTCTCAGGGCCTTTCTATATGACCCCAGACCCTTGTAATGCCCCTCAGGGCATTTCTAATGGCCCCCAGACCCTTCTAATGCCCCTCAGGACATTTCTAAAGGCCCCCAGACCCTTCTAGAGCCACTCAGGACATTTCTAAAGGCACCCAGACCCTTCTAATGCCACTCAGGGCCTTTCTAAATGCCGCGAGACCCTTATAATCCCCCTGAGGGCCTTTAAAAAGGCTCCCAGACCCTTCTGGACCCCCTCAGGATGCTTCTAATAGCCCCCAGACCCTTCTAGAGCCCCTCCGGGCCTTTCTAAAGGCCTCCACACCCTTCTAATGACCCTCAAGACCCATGTAAAGGCCCCTAGACCCTTCTAGATTGCCTCAGGACCCATCTAAAAGTCCCCAGACCCATCTAATGCCTTTCAGGACCTTTCTAAAGGCCTCCACACCCTTCCAATGACACTCAAGACCCATGTAAATGACTCCAGACCATTCTAGATTGCCTCAGGACCCAGCTAAAAGCCCCCAGACCCTTCTAATGCCTTTCAGGACCTTTAGGAAGGCCACAAGACACTTCTAATGCCCCTCAGGACCTTTCTAAAGGCCCTCAGACCCTTCTAATGCCTTTCAGGGCTTTTATAAAGGTTCCCAGACCATTCTAGAGCACGTCAGGACCCTTATAAAGGCCCCCAGTTCATTCTAGAGCCCCTCAGGACACTTCTAAAGGCCCGCAGACCATTCTAGTGCCCCTAAGGAGCATTCTAAAGGCCCCCAGACCCTTCTAATGCCTTTCAGGGCCTTTCTAAAGGCCTCCACACCCTTCTAATGACCCTCAAGACCCAAGCAAAGGCCCCTAGACCCTTCTAGATTGCCTCAGGACCAATCTAAAAGCCCCCAGAGCATTCTAATGCCTTTGAGGACCCTTATGAAGGCCGCAAGACCCTTCTAATGCCCCTCAGGACGTTTCTAAAGGCCCTCAGAGCCTTATAAAGCCCCTCAGGACCATTCTAAAGTCCCCCAGACCCTGCTAATTCCCCTCAGGGCTTTTATAAGGGCACCCAGACCCTTCTAATGCCCCTCAGGACCCTTATAAAGGCACCCAGACCCTTCTAGAGCCTCTCAGGACAGTTTTAAATGCCTCCAGACCCTTATAGACCCCCTCAGGACCATTCTAAAGGCCCCCAGACCCTTCTAATGCCCCTCAGGACCTATCTAAAGGCCCCTAGACCCTTCTAATACCCCTCAGGGCCTTTCTAAATTACCTCAGACACTACTAGAACCTCTCAGATCCTTTCTATATGACCCCAGACCCTTGTAATGCCACTCACGGCCTTTCTAAAGGTTCCCAGACCCTTCTAATGCCCCTCAGGGCCATTCTAAAGGTCCCCAGACCATTCTAGAGCCTTTGAAGGCCCTTCTAAAGGCCCCCAGACCCTTCTAATGCCACTCAGGGCCTTTCTAAAGGTCGCGAGACCCTTATAATCCCCCTGAAGGCCTTTAAAAAGGCCCCCAGACCCTTCTGGACCCACTCAGGACGCTTCTAATAGCCCCCACTCCATTCTAATGCCCCTCAGGGCCTTTCTAAAGGCCTCCACACCCTTCTAATGACCCTCAAGACCCATGTAAAGGCCCCCAGACCTTTCTAGATTGCCTCAGGACCCATCTAAAAGCCCCCAGACCCTTCTAATGCCTTTCAGGGCCTTTCTAAAGGCCTCCACACCCTTCTAATGACCCTCAAGACCCATGTAAAGGCCCCTAGACCCTTCTAGATTGCCTCAGGACCCAGCTAAAAGCCCCCAGACCCTTCTAATGCCTTTCAGGACCCTTATGAAGGCCACAAGACCCTTCTAATGCCCCTCAGGACCTTTCTAAAGGCCCTCAGACCATTCTAATGCCCCTCAGGGCATTTATAAAGGTTCCCAGACCCTTCTAGAGCCCGTCAGGACCCTTATAAAGGCCCCCAGACCATTCTAGAGCCCCTCAGGACACTTCTAAAGGCCCGCAGACCATTCTAATGCCCGTCAGGGCCTTTATAAATGTCCCCAGACCATTCAAATGCCCCTCAGGAGCATTCTAAAGGTCCCCAGACCCTTCTAATGCCCCACAGGGCCTTTCTAAAAGTCCCCAGACCCTTCTAGAGCCCCTGAAGCCCCTTCTAAAGGCCCCCTGACCCTTATAGAGCCCCTCAGGATCCTTCTAAAGTCCCCCAGACCCTGCTAATTCCCCTCAGGTCTTTTATAAGGGCACCCAGACCCTTCTAATGCCCCTCTGGACTCTTATAAAGGCCCCCAGACCATTCTAGAGCTTCACAGGACAGTTTTAAATGCCTCCAGACCCTTCTAGACCCCCTCAGGACAATTCTAAAGGCTCCCAGACCCTTCTAATGCATTCAGGAGCATTCTAAATGCCCCCAGACCCTTCTAATGCCCCACAGGGCCTTTCTAAAGGTTCCCAGACCCTTCTAGAGCCCCTGAAGACCCTTTTAAAGGCCCCCAGACCCTTATAGAGGCCCTCAGGACCCCTCTAAAGTCCTCCAGACCCTGCTAATTCCCCTCAGGGCTTTTATAAGGGCCACAAGACCATTCTAATGCCCCTCAGGACCCTTACAAAGGCCCCCGGACCTTTCTAGAGCCTCTCAGGACAGTTTTAAATGCCTCCAGACCCTTCTAGACCACCTCAGGACCCTTCTAAAGGCCCCCAGACCCTTCTAATGCCCCTCAGGACCCTTCTAAATGCCCCCAGACCCTTCTAATGCCCCTCAGGGCCTTTCTAAAGTACCCCAGACACTTCTAGAACCTCTCAGAGCCTTTCTATATGACCCTAGACCCTTGTAATGCCACTCAGGGCCTTTCTAAAGGCACCCATACCCTTCTATTGCCCCTCAGGACATTTCTAAAGGCACCCAGACCCTTCTAGAGCCCCTCAGGACATTTCTATAGGCACCCAGACCCTTCTAATGCCACTCAGGGCCATTCTAAAGGCCGCGAGACCCTTATAATCCCCCTGAGGGCCTTTAAAAAGGCCCCCAGACCCTTCTGGACCCCCTCAGGACGCTTCTAATAGCACCCAGACCCTTCTAGAGCCCCTCAGGGCCTTTCTAAAGGCCTCCACACCCTTCTAATGACCCTCAAGACCCACGTAAAGGCCCCCAGACCCTTCTAGATTGCCTCAGGACACAGCTAAAAGCCCCCAGACCCTTCTAATGCCTTTCAGGACCCTTATGAAGGCCACAAGACCCTTCTAATGCCCCTCAGGACCTTTCTAAAGGCCCTCAGACCCTTCTAATGCCTTTCAGGGCCTTTATAAAGGTTCCCAGACCCTTCTAGAGCCCGTCAGGACCCTTATAAAGGCTCCCAGATCATTCTAGAGCACCTCAGGACACTTCTAAAGGCCCGCAGACCATTCTACTGCCTCTCAGGAGCACTCTAAATGTCCCCAGACCCTACTAATGCCCCACAGGGCCTTTCTAAAGGTCCTCAGACCATTCTATAGCCACTGAAGACCATTCTAATGGAACCCAGACCCTTCTAATGCCACTCAGGGCCTTTCTAAAGGCAGCGAGACCCTTATAATCCCCCTGAGGGCCTTTAAAAAGGCCCCCAGACATTTCTGGACCCCCTCAGGACGCTTCTATAAGCCCCCAGACCCTTCTAATGTCACTCAGGGCGTTTCTAAAGGTCGCGACACCCTTATAATCCCCCTGAGGGCCTTTACAAAGGCTCCCAGACCCTTCTGGACCCCCTCAGGACGCTTCTAATAGCCCCCACACCCTTGTAGAGCCCCTCAGGGCCTTTCTAAAGGCCTCCACACCCTTCTAATGACCCTCAAGACCCATGTAATGGCCCCCAGACCCTTCTAGATTACCTCAGGACCCATCTAAAAGCTCCCAGACCCTTCTAATGCCTTTCAGGGCCATTCTAAAGGCCTCCATACCCTTCTAATGACCCTCAAGACCCATGTAAAGGCCCCTAGACCCTACTAGATTGCCTCAGGACCCATCTTAAAGCCCCCAGACCCTTCTAATGCCTTTCAGGACCCTTATAAAGGCACCAAGACCCTTCTAGAGCCTCTCAGTACAGTTTTAAATGCCTCCAGACCCTTCTAGACCCCCTCAGGACCATTCTAAAGGCCCCCAGACCCTTCTAATGCCCCTCAGGGCCTTTCTAAAGTACCCCAGACACTTCTAGAACCTCTCAGGGCCTTTCTATATGACCCCAGGCCCTTGTAATGCCCCTCAGGGCCTTTCTAAAGGCGCCCAGACCCTTCTAATGCCCCCAGGACATTTCTAAAGGCCCCCAGACCCTTCTAGAGCCCCTCAGGACGTTTCTAAAGGCACCCAGACCCTTCTAATGCCACTCAGGGCCTTTCTAAAGGCCGCGAGACCCTTATAATCCCCCTGAGGGCCTTTAAAAAGGCTCCCAGACCTTTCTGGACCCCCTCAGGACGCTTCTAATAGCCCCCAGACCCTTCTAATGCCCCTCAGGACCCTTATAAAGGCACCCATACCTTTCTAGAGCCTCTCAGGACAGTTTTAAATGCCTCCAGACCCTTCTAGACCCCGTCAGGGCCATTCTAAAGGCCCCCAGACCCTTCTAATGACCCTCAAGACCCATGTAAAGGCCCCTAGACCCTTCTAGATTGCCTCAGGACCCATCTAAAAGCCCCCAGAGCCTTCTAATGCCTTTAAGGACCCTTATGAAGGCCACAAAACCCTTCTAATGCCCCTCAGGACCTTTCTAAAGGCACTCAGACCCTTCTAATGCCCCTCAGGGCATTTATAATGGTTCCCAGACCCTTCTAGAGCCCGTCAGGACCCTTATAAATGCCCCCAGACCATTCTAGATCCCCTCAGGACACGTCTAAAGGCCCGCAGACCATTCTAATGCCCGTCAGGGCCTTTATAAATGTCTCCAGACCCTTCTACTGCCTCTCAGGAGCATTCTAAAGGCCCCCAGACCCTTCTAATGCCCCACAGGGCCTTTCTAAAGGTCCCCAGACCCTTCTACTGCCCCTGAAGACCCTTATAAAGGCTCCCAGACCATTCTAGAGCCCCACAGGACACTTCTAAAGGCCCGCAGACCCTGCTAATTCCCCTCAGGTCTTCTATAAGGGCACCCAGACCCTTCTATAACCCCTCATTACCCTTATAAAGACACCCAGACCCTTCTAGAGCCTCTCAGGACAGTTTTAAATGCCTCCAGACCCTTCTAGACCCCCTCAGGACCATTCTAAAGGCCCCCAGACCCTTCTAATGCCCCTCAGGACCCTTCTAAAGGCCCCCAGACCCTTCTAATGCCCCTCAGGGCCATTCTAAAGTATCCCAGACACTTCTAGAACCTCTCAGGGCCTTTCTATATGACCCCAGACCCTTGTAATGCCCCTCAGGGCCTATCTAAATGCCCCCAGACCCTTCTAATGCCCCTCACGACATTTCTAAAGGCCCCCAGACCCTTCTAATGCCACTCAGGGCCTTTCTAAGGGCCGTGAGACCCTTATCACCCTCCTGAGGGCCTTTAAAAAGGTCCCCAGACCCTTCTAGACCCCCTGAGGACGCTTCTAATAGCCCCCAGACCCTTCTAGAGCCCCTCAGGGCCTTTCTAATGGCTTCAACACCCTTCTAATGACCCTCAAGACCCATGTAAAGGCCCCTAGACCCTTATAGATTGCCTCAGGACCCATCTAAAAGCCCCCAGACCCTTCTAATGCCTTTCAGGGCCTTTCTAAAGGCCTCCACACCCTTCTAATGGCCCTCAAGACCCATGTAAAGATCCCTAGACCCTTCTAGATTGCCTCAGGAAACATCTAAAAGACCACAGACCATTCTAATGCGTTTCAGGGCCCTTATGAAGGCCACAAGACCCTTCTAATGCCACTCAGGACCATTCTAAAGGCCCTCAGACCCTTCTAATGCCTCTCAGGGCCTTTATAAAGGTTCCCAGACCCTTCTAGAGCCCGTCAGGACCCTTCTAAAGGCCCCCAGATCATTCTAGAGCCCCTCAGGACACTTCTAAAGGCCCGCAGGCCATTCTACTGTTCCTCAGGATCATTCTTAAGGCCCCCAGACCCTACTAATGCCCCACAGGGCCTTTCTAAAGGTCCCGAGACCCATCTAGAGCCCCTGAAGACCATTCTAAAGGACCCCAGACCCTTCTAAAGCCACTCAGGGCCTTTCTAAAGGCCCCCAGACCCTTCTAATGCCCCTCAGGGCCTTTCTAGATTCCCCCAGACACTTCTAGAACCTCTCAGAGCCTTTCTATATGACCCCAGACCCCTGTAATGCCACTCAGGGCCTTTCTAAATGCCGCGAGACCCTTATCATCCCCCTGAGGGCCTTTAAAAAGGCCCCCAGAACCTTCTGGACCCCCTCAGGACTCTTCTAATAGCCCCCAGACCCTTCTAGAGTCCCTCAGGACAATTCTAAAGGCACCCAGACCCTTCTAATGCCACTCAGGGCCTTTCTAAAGGCAGCGAGACCCTTATAATCACCCTGAGAGCCTTTTAAAAGGCCCCCAGACCATTTTAGAGCCCCTCAGGGCCTTTCTAAAGGCCTCCACACCCTTTCTAATGACCCTCAAGACCCATGTAAAGGCCCCCAGACCCTTCTAGATTGCATCAGGACCCATCTAAAAGCCCCCAGACCCTTCTAATGCCTTTCAGGGCCCTTAAGAAGGCCGCAAGACCCTTCTAATGCCCCTCAGGACCTTTCAAAAGGCCCTCAGACCCTTCTAATGCCTCACAGGGCCTTTCTAAATGTCCCCAGACCCTTCTAGAGCCCCTGAAGACCCTTATAAAGGCCTCCGGACCCTTATAGAGCCCCCCAGGACCCTTCTAAAGTCCCCCAGACCCTGCTAATTCCCCTCAGGGCTTTTATAAGGGCACCCAGACCCTTCTAATGCCCCTCAGGACCCTTATAAAGGCACCCATACCTTTCTAGAGCATCTCAGGACAGTTTTAAATGCCTCCAGACCCTTCTAGACACCCTCAGGACAATTCTAAAGCACCCCAGACCCTTCTAATGCCCCTCAGGGCCTTTCTAAAGTACCCCAGACACTTCTAGAACCTCTCAGGACCTTTCTATATGACCCCAAACCCTTGTAATGCCCCTCAGGGCCTTTCTAAAGGCCCCCATACCCTTATAATGCCCCTCAGGACATTTCTAAAGGCCCCCAGACCCTTCTAGATCACCTCAGGAAATTTCTAAAGGCACCCAGACCCTTCTAATGCCACTCAGGGGCTTTCTAAAGGCCGCGAGACCCTTATAATCCTCCTGAGGGCCTTTAAAAAGGCCCCCAGACCCTTCTGGACCCCCTCAGGACGCTTCTAATAGCGCCCAGACCCTTCTAGAGCCCCTCAGGGCCTTTCTAAAGGCCCTCAGACCCTTCTAATGCCCCTCAGGGCATTTATAAAGGTTCACAGACCCTTCTAGAGCCTGTCAGGACCCTTATAAAGGCCCCCAGACCATCCTAGAGCCCCTCAGGACACGTCTAAAGGCCTGCAGACCATTCTAATGCCCGTAAGGGCCTTTATAAAGGTTCCCAGACCCTTCTACTGCCCCTCAGAAGCATTCTAAAGGCTACCAGACCCTTCAAATGCCCCTCAAGGCCATTCTAAAGTACCCCAGACACTTCTAGAATCTCTCAGGGCCTTTCTATATGACCCCAGACCCTTCTAATGCCTCTGAGGGCCTTTCTAAAGGCCACGAGACCTTTATAATCCCCCTGAGGGCCTTTAAAAAGGCCCCCAGACCCTTCTGGACCCCCTCAGGACGCTTCTAATAGCCCCCAGACCCTTCTAATGACCCTCAGGGCCTTTCTAAAGGCCTCCACACCCTTCTAATTACCCTCAAGACCCATGTAAAGGCCCCCAGACCCTTCTAGATTGCCTCAGGACCCATCTAAAAGCCACCAGACCCTTCTAATGCCTTTCAGGGCCTTTCTAAAGGCCTCCACAACTTTCTAATGACCCTCAAGACCCATGTAAAGGCCCCTAGACCCTTCTACGACGCCTGTAATAGCCCTCAGACTCTTATAATTCCCCTCAGGGCATTTATAATGGTTCCCAGACCCTTCTAGAGCTCGTCAGGACCCTTATAAAGGCCCCTAGACCATTCTAGAGACCGTCAGGACACTTCTAAAGGCCCGCATACCATTCTAATGCACGTCAGGGCCTTTATAAAGGTCCCCAGACCCTTCTACTGCCCCTCAGGAGCATTCTAAAGGCCCCCAGACCCTTCTAATGCCCCACAGGGCCGTTCTAAAGGTCCCCAGACCCTTCTAGAGCCCCTGAAGACCTTTCTAAAGACCCTCGGACCCTTATAGAGCTCCTAAGGACCCTTCTAAAGTCCACCAGGCCCTGCTAATTCCCCTCAGGGCTTTTATAAGGGCACCCAGACGCTTCTAATGCCCCTCAGGACCCTTATAAAAGCACCCAGACCCTTCTAGAGCCTCTCAGGACAGTTTTAAAAGCCTCCAGACCCCTCTAGACCCCCTCAGGACTGTTCTAAAGGCCACCAGACCTTTCTAATGCCCCTCAGGACCCTTCTACAGGCCCCCAGACCCTTCTCATGCCCCTCAGGGCCTTTCTAAAGGCCCCCATACCCTTCTAATGCCCCTCAGAACATTTCTAAAGGCCCCCAGACCCTTTTAGAGCCCCTCAGGACATTTCTAAATGCACCGAGACCCTTCTAATGCCGCTCAGGGCCTTTCTAAAGGCATCCACACCCTTCTAATGACCCTCAAGACCCATGTAAAGGCCCCCAGACCCTTCTAATTCCTTTCAGGACCCTTATGAAGGCCACAAGACCCTTCTAATACCCCTCAGGACCCTTCTAAAGGACCGCAGACCATTCTAATGCCCCTCAGGGCCTTTATAAAGTACCCCAGACACTTCTAGAACCTCTCACGGCCTTTCTATATGACCCCAGACCCTTGTAATGCCCCTCAGGGACTTTCTAAAGGACCCCAGACCCTTAAAGAGCCCCTCAGGACATTTCTAAAGGCACCCAGACCCTTCTAATACCACTCAGGTCCTTTCTAAAGGCCGCGATACCCTTATAATCCCCCTGAGGGCCTTTAAAAAGGCCCCCAGACCCTTCTGTACCCCCTCAGGACGCTTCTAATAGCCCCCAGACCCTTCTAGAGCCCCTCAGGGCCTTTCTAAAGGCCTCCACACCCTTCTAATGACCCTCAAGACCCATGTAAAGGCCCTCAGACCCTTCTAGATTGCCTCAGGACCCATCTAAAAGCCCCCAGACCCTTCTAATGCCTTTCAGGACCCTTATGAAGGCCACAAGACCCTTCTAATGCCCCTCAGGACCTTTCTAAAGGCCCTCAGACCCTTCTAATGCCCTTCAGGGCTTTTATAAAGGTTCCCAGACCCTTCTAGAGCCCGTCAGGACCCTTAAAAAGGCCCCCAGAACATTCTAGAGCCCCTCAGGACACTTCTAAAGGCCCGCAGACCATTCTAATGCCCGTCAGAACCTTTCTAAAGGCCCCCAGACCATTCTACTGCCCCTCAGGAGCATTCTAAAGGCCCCCAGACCATTCTAATGCCCCACAGGGCCTTTCTAAAGGTCCCCAGACCCTTCTAGAGCCCCTCAAGACCCTTCTAAAGGCCCCCAGAGGCTTATACAGCCCCTCAGGACCCTTCTAAATTCCCCCAGACCCTGCTAATTCCCCTCAGGGCTTTTATAAGGGCACCCAGACCCTTCTAATTCCCCTCAGGACCCTTATAAAGGCACCCAGACCTTTCTAGAGCATCTCAGGACCTTTAGAAAGGCCCTGTGGGGAATTAGAAGGGTCTGGGGGCCTTTAGAAGTGTCCTGAGGGGCTCTAGAATGGTCTGGGGGCCTTTATAAGGGTCCTGACGGGCTCTAGAAGGGTCTGGGAACCTTTATAAATGCCCTGAGGGGCATTAGAAGGGTCTGAGGGCCTTTAGAAAGGTCCTGAGGTGCATTAGAAGGGTCTTGTTGCCTTCATAAGGGTCCTGAAAGGCATTAGAAGGGTCTGGGGGCTTTTAGATGGGTCCTGAGGCAATCTAGAAGGGTCTGGGGGCCTTTACATGGGTCTTGAGGGTCATTAAAAGGGTGTGGAGGCATTTAGAAAGGACCTGAGGGGCTCTAGAAGGGTCTGAGGTACTTTAGAAGCGTCCTGAGGGGCTGTAGAAGGGTCTGGGGGCCTTTTTAAGGGTCCTGACGGGCTCTAGAAGGGTCTGGGGGCCTTTTTAAGAGCTCTCAGGGGCATTAGAATGGTCTGGGGGCCTTTAGAATGGACCTGAGGGGTTCTAGAAGGGTCTGGAAGCCGTTAGAATGACGTTGAGGGGCTCTAGAAGGGTCTGGGGGCCTTTAGAATGGTCCTGAGGGGCTCTAGAAGGGTCTGGGGACCTTTTTAAATTCCCTGATGGGCATTAGAAGGGTCTGGTGGCCTTTAGAAAGGCCCTGAGGGGCATTACAAGGGTCTGGGGGCCTTTAGAAAGGCCCTGATAGGTTCTAGAAGGGTCTGGGGGCATTTAAAACTGTCCTGAGTGGCTCTAGAAGGGTCTGGGTTCCTTTAAAAGGGTCCTGAGGGGAATTAGCAGGGTCTGGTGGACTTTAGAAGGGTCCTGAGGGGCTCTATAAGGGTCTGGGGGCCTTTAGAATGCTCCTGGGGGGCATTAGAAGGGTCTTGTGGCCTTCATAAGGGTCTTGAAAGGCATTTGAAGGGTCTGGGGTCTTTTAGATGGTTCCTGAGGCAATCTAGAAGGGTCTGGGGGCCTTTACATGGGTCTTGAGGGTCATTAGAAGGGTGTGGAGGTCTTTAGAAAGGCCCTGAGGGTCTCTAGAAGGGTCTGGGGGCTATTAGAAGTGTCCTTAGGGAGTCAAGAAGGGTCTGGGGGCCTTTATAAAGGGCTCAGGGGGATTATAAGGGTCTCTCCGCCTTTAGAAAGGCTCTGAGTGGCATTACAAGGGTCTGGGGTCATATAGAAAGGCCTTGAGAAGTTCTAGAAGTGTCTGTGGTACTTTAGAAAGGCCCTGAGGAGCATTAGAAGGGTCTGGGGGCCTTTAGAAGGGTTCTGAGGGGCATTTGAATGGTCTCGGGGCCTTTAGAAAGGCCCTGAGGTGCATTAGAAAAGTCTGGGGCCTTTTAGAAGGGTTTTGAGGGGATCTAGAAGGGTCTGGGGGCATTTAGAATAGTCCTGAGGAGGTCTAGAATGGTCTGGGAGCCTTTAGAAAGGCCCTGAGAGGCTCTAGAAGGGTCAGGGAGCCGTTAGAAGGATGTTGAGGGGATCTTGAAGGGTCTGCAGGTCTTTAGAATGGCCCTGAGGGTCTCTAAAAGAGTCTGAGTTCCTTTTGAATGGTCCTCAGGGGGTTTAGAAGGGTCTGGGGACCTTTAGAAATGCCCTGAGGGGCATTAGAAGGGTCTGGGGGCCTTTAGAAAGGCCCTGAGAGGCATTAGAATGGTCTGGGGGCCTTTAGAATGGTCCTGAGGGGGTCTAGAATGGTCTGGAGGCATTTAAAACTGTCCTGAGAGACTCTAGAAGGGTCTGGGTGCCTTTATAAGGGTCCTGAGGGGCATTAGAATGGTCTGGGTGCCCTTATAAAAGCCCTGAGGGGAATTAGTAGGGTCTGGGGGACTTTAGAATGGTCCTGAGGGGCTCTATAAGGGTCTGGGGGCCTTTAGAAGGGTCTTCAGGGGCTCTAGAAGGGTCTGGGGACCTTTAGAAAGGCCCTGTGGGGCATTAGAAGGGTCTGGGGGCCTTTAGAATGCTCCTGAGGGGCAGTAGAAGGGTCTGGGGACCTTTATAAAGGCCCTGACGGGCATTAGAATGGTCGGAGGGCCTTTAGAAGTTTCCTTAGGGGCTCTAGAATGGTCTGGGGTCCTTTATAAGGGTCCTGACGGGCTCTAGAAAGGTCTGGGAACCTTTATAAATGACCTGAGGGGCATTAGAAGGGTCTGAGGGCTTTTAGAAACGTCCTGATGGGCATTAGAAGGGTCTTGTGGCCTTCATAAGGGTCCTGAAAGGCATTAGAAGGGTCTGGGGGCTTTTAGATGGGTCCTGAGGCAATCTAGAAGGGTCTGGGGGCCTTTACATGGGTCTTGAGGGTCATTAGAAGGGTGTGGAGGCCTTTAGAAAGGCCCTGAGTGGCTCTAGAAGGGTCTGGGTGCCTTTATAAGGGTCCTGAGGGGCATTAGAAGGGTCTGGGTGTCCTTATAAAAGCCCTGAGGGGAATTAGCAGGGTTTGGTGGATTTTAGAAGGGTCCTAAGGGGCTCTATAAGGGTCTGGTGGCCTTTAGAAGGGTCTTCAGGGTCTCTAGAAGGGTCTGGGGACCTTTAGAAAGGCCCTGTGGGGCATTAGAAGGGTCTGGGGGCCTTTAGAATGCTCCTGAGGGGCAGTAGAAGGGTCTGGGGACCTTTATAAAGGCCCTGACGGGCATTAGAATGGTCTACAAGCCTTTAGAAGTGTCCTGAGGGGCACTAGAATGGTCTGGGGACCTTTATAAATGCCCTGAGGGGCATTAGAAGGGTCTGGGTGCCTTTAGAAAGGTCCAGAGTGGCATTAGAAGGGTCTTGTGGTTTTCATATGGGTCTTTAAAGGCATTTGAATGGTCTGGGGGCTTTTAGATGGGTCCTGAGGCAATCTAGAAGGGTCTGGGGGCCTTTACATGGGTCTTGAGGGTCTTTAGAAGGCTGTGGAGGTCTTTAGAAAGGCCCTGAGGGGCTCTAGAAGGGTCTGGGGGCTATTAGAAATGCCCTGAGGGGGTCCAGAAGGGTCTGGGGGCCTTTATAAAGGCCCTCGGGGGGATTATAAGGGTCTCACGGCCTTTAGAAAGCCCTGAGTGGCATTACAAGGGTCTGGGGTCATATAGAAAGGCCCTGAGAGGTTCTAGAAGTGTCTGTGGTACTTTAGAAAGGCCCTGAGGAGCATTAGAAGGGTCTGGAGGCCTTTAGAAGGGTTCTGAGGGGCATTTGAATGGTCTGGGGGCCTTTAGAAAGGCCCTGAGGTGCATTAGAAAGGTCTGGGGCCTTTTAGAAGGGTCTTGAGGGGATCTAGAAGGGTCTGGGGGCCTTTAGAATCGTCCTGAGGGGGTCTAGAAGGGTCTGGGGGCCTTTAGAAAGGCCCTGAGGGGCTCCAGAAGGGTCAGGGAGCCGTTAGAAGGATGTTGAGGGGCTCTTGAAGGTTCTGCGGGCCTTTAGAAAGGTTCTGAGTCGCTCTAAAAGAGTCTGGGGGCCTTTAGAATGGTCCTGAGGGGCACTAGAACGGTCTGGGGACCTTTAGAAATGCCCTGAGGGGCATTAGAAGGGTCTGGGGGGCTTTAGAATGGTCCTGAGAGGGTCTAGAAGGGTCTGGAGGCATTTAAAATTGCCCTGAGAGGCTCTAGAATGGTCTGGGGGCCTTCAGAATTATCCTGAGGGGCAGTAGAAGGGTCTGAGTGTCCTTATAAAAGCCCTGAGGGGAATTAGCAGGGTCTGGGGGACTTTAGAAGGGTCCTGAGGGGCTCTATAAGTGTCTGAGGGCCTTTAGAAGGGTCTTCAGGGGCTCTAGAAGGGTCTGGGGACCTTTAGAAAGGCCCTGTGATGCATTAGAATGGTCTGCGGGCCTTTCGAAGTTTCCTGAGTGGCTCTAGAATTGTCTGGGCACCTTTATAAGGGACCTGATGGGCTCTAGAATTGTCTGGGAACATTTATAAATGCCCTGAGGGGCATTAGAAGGGTCTGAGGGCCTTTAGAAAGGTCCTGAGGGGCATTAAAAGGGTCTTGTGGCCTTCATAAGGATCCTGAAAGGCATTAGAAGGGTCTGGGGGCTTTTAGATGGGACCTGAGGCAATCTAGAAGGGTCTGGGGGCCTTTACATGGGTCTTGAGGGTCATTAGAAGGGTGTGCAGGCCTTTAGAAAGGCCCTGAGAAGCTCTAGAAGGGTCTGGGGGCTATTAGAATTGTCCTGAGTGGCTGTAGGAGGGTCTGGGGGCCTTTACATGGGTCCTGATGGGTTCTAGAAAGATCTGAGGGCCTCTAGAAATGTCCTGAGTGGCTCTAGAAGGGTTTGGGGTCCTTTTTAAGGGCTCTGAGGGGCATTTGAATGGTCTGGGGGCCTTTAGAAAGGCCCTGAGGTGGATTAGAAGGGTCTGAGGGCCTTTAGAATCGTCCTGAGGGGTTCTAGAAGGGTCTGGAAGCCGTTAGAATGACGTTGAGGGGATCTAGAATGGTCTGCGGGCCTTTAGAATGGCCCTGAGGGGCTCTAAAAGAGTCTGGGGGCCTTTAGAATGGTCCTGAGGGGCTCTAGAAGGGTCTGGGGACCTTTTTAAATGCCCTTAGGGGCATTAGAAGGATCTGGGTGCATTTAGAAAGGCCCTGAGGGGCATTAGAAGGGTCTGGGTGGATTTAGAAAGGTCCTGATAGGTTCTAGAAGGGTCTGGGGGCCTTTAGAATGGTCCAGAGCGTGTCTAGAAGGGTCTGGAGGCATTTAAAACTGTCCTGAGAGGCTCTAGAAGGGTCTCGGGACCTTTAAAAATGCTCTGAGGGGCATTAGAAGGGTCTGGAGGCCTTTAGAAAGGCCCTGAGAAGCATTAGAAGGGTCTGGGGGCCTTTAGATTGGTCATGAGGGGGTCTAGATGGGTCTGGAGGCATTTAAAACTGTCCTGAGAGACTCTAGAAGGGTCTGGGTGCCTTTATAAGGGTCCTGAGGGGCATTAGAAGGGTCTGAGTGCCCTTATAAAAGCCCTGAGGGAAATTAGCAGGGTCTGGGGGACTTTAGAAGGGTCCTGAGGGGCTCTATAAGGGTCTTGGGGCCTTTAGAAGGGTCTTCAGGGGCTCTAGAAGGGTCTGGGGACATTTTAAAAAGGCCCTGTGGGACATTAGAAGGGTCTGGGGGCCTTTAGAATGCTCCTGAGGGGCAGTAGAAGGGTCTGGGGACCTTTAGAATGGCCCTGACAGGCATTAGAATGGTCAGCAGGCCTTTAGAATTGTCCTGAAGGGCTCTAGAATGGTCTGGGGGCCTTTATAAGGGTCCTGACAGGCTCTAGAAGGGTCTGGGAACCTTTATAAATGCCCTGAGGGGCATTAGAAGGGTCTGAGGGCCTTTAGAAAGGTCCTGAGGTGCATTAGAAGGGTCTTGTGGCCTTCATAAGGGTCCTGAAAGGCATTAGAAGGGTCTGGGAGCTTTTAGATGGGTCCTGAGGCAATCTAGAAGGGTCTGGGGGCCTTTACATGGGTCTTGAGGATCATTAGAAGGGTGTGGAGGCCTTTAGAAAGGCCCTGAGGGGCTCTAGAAGGGTCGGGGAGCCGTTAGAAGGATGTTGAGGGGCTCTTGAATGTTCTGCGGGCCTTTAGGATGGCCCTGAGGGGCTCTAAAAGAGTCTGGGGGCCTTTAGAATGGTCCTGAGGGGCTCTTGAATGGTCTGGGGACCTTTCGAAATGCCCTTAGGGGCAGTAGAACGGTCTGGGGGGCTTTAGAATGGTCCTGAGGGGGTCTAGAAGGGTCTGGAGGCATTTAAAACTGCCCTGAGAGGCTCTAGATGGGTCTGGGCGCTTTACAATGCTCCTGAGGGGCAGTAGAAGGGTCTGGGAACCTTTATAAAGGCCCTGACGGGCATTAGAATGGTCTGCGGGCCTTTAGAAGTGTCCTGAGGGGCTCTAGAATGGTCTGGGGGCCTTTATAAGGGTCCTGACGGGCTCTAGAAAGGTCTGGGAACCATTATAAATGCCCTGAGGGGCATTAGAAGGGTCTGAGGGCTTTTAGAAACGTCCTGAGGGGCATTAGAAGGGTCTTGTGGCCATCATAAGGGTCCTGAAAGGCATTAGTAGGGTCTGGGGGCTTTTAGATGGGTCCTGAGGCAATCTAGAAGGGTCTGGGAGCCTTTAGAATGGTCCTGAGGGAGTCTAGAAGGGTCTGGAGGCATTTAAAACTGTCCTGAGAAACTCTAGAAGGGTATGGGGCCATTATAAGGGTCCTGAGGGGCATTAGAAGGGTCTGGGTGTCCTTATAAAAGCCCTGAGGGGAATTAGCAGGGTTTGGTGGACTTTAGAATGGTCCTGAGGGGCTCTATAAGGGTCTGGGGGCCTTTAGAAGGGTCCTCAGGGGCTCTAGAAGGGTCTGGCGACCTTTAGAAAGGCCCTGTGGGGCATTAGAAGGGTCTGGGGGCCTTTAGAATGCTCCTTAGGGGCAGTAGAAGGGTCTGGGGACCTTTATAAAGGCCCTGACGGGCATTAGAATAGTCTGCGAGCCTTTAGAATTGTCCTGAGGGGCTCTAGAACGGTCTGGAGACCTTTATAAATGCCCTGACGGGCATTAGAAGGGTCTGAGGGCTTTTAGAAAGGTCCTGAGGGGCATTAGAAGGGTCTTGTGAACTTTATAAGGGTCTTTAAATGCATTTGAATGGTCTGGGTGCTTTTAGATGGGTCCTGAGGCAATCTAGAAGGGTCTGGGGGCCTTTTTAAAGGCCCTCAGGGGGATTATAAAGGTCTCGCGGCCTTTAGAAAGGCCCTGAGTGGCATTACAAGGGTCTGGGGTCATATAGAAAGGCCCTGAGAAGTTCTAGAAGTTTCTGTGGTATTTTAGAAAGGCCCTGAGGAGCATTAGAAGGGTCTGGGGGCCTTTCGAAGGGTTCTGAGGGGCATTTGAATGGTCTGGGGGCCTTTAGAAATGCCCTGAGGTGCATTAGAAAGGTCTGGGGCCTTTTAGAAGGGTCTTGAGGGGATCTAGAAGGGTCTGGGGGCCTTTAGAATCGTCCTGAGGGGGTCTAGAAGGGTCTGGGGGCCTTTAGAAAGGCCCTGAGGGGCTCCAGGAGGGTCAGGGAGCTGTTAGAAGGATGTTGAGGGGCTCGTGAAGGTTCTGCGTACCTTTAGAAAGGTTCTGAGTGGCTCTAAAAGAGCCTGGGGGCCTTTAGAATGGTCCTGAGGGGACTAGAACGGTCTGGGGACCTTTCGAAATGCCCTCAGGGGCATTAGAAGGGTCTGGGAGGATTTAGAATGGTCCTGAGAGGGTCTACAAGGGTCTGGAGGCATTTAAATCTGCCCTGAGAGGCTCTAGAAGGGTCTGGGGGCCTTTAGAATTCTCCTGAGGGGCAGTAGAAGGGTCTGGGAACCTTTATAAAGGCCCTGACGGGCATTAGAATGGTCTGCGGGCTTTTAGAAGTGTCCAGATAGGCTCTAGAATGGTCTGGGGGCCTTTATAAGGGTCCTGACGGGCTCTAGAAGGGTCTGGGAACCTTTCTAAATGCCCTGAGGGGCATTAGAAGGGTCTGAGGGCCTTTAGAAAGGTCCTGAGGGGCATTAGAATGGTCTTGTGGCCTTCATAAGGGTCCTGAAAGGCATTAGAAGGGTCTGGGGGCTTTTAGATGGGTCCTGAGGCAATCTAGAAGGGTCTGGGGGCCTTTACATGGGTCTTGAGGGTCATTAGAAGGGCGTGGAGGCCTTTAGAAAGGCCCTGAGGGGCTCTAGAAGGGTCAGGGAGCCGTTAGAAGCATGTTTGAGGGGCTCTTGAAGGTTTTGCGGGCCTTTAGAATGGCCCTGAGGGGCTCTAAAAGAGTCTGGGGTCCTTTAGAATGGTCCTGAGGGGCTCTAGAAGGGTCTGGGAACCTTTCGAATTGCCCTTTGGGGCATTAGAAGGGTCTGGGGGGCTTTAGAATGGTCCTGAGGGGGTCTAGAAGGGTCTGGAGGCATTTAAAACTGCCCTGAGAGGCTCTAGACGGGTCTGGGGGCCTTTAGAATGCTCCTGAGGGGCAGTAGAAGGGTCTGGGAACCTTTATAAAGGCCCGACGGGCATTAGAATGGTCTGCGGGCCTTTAGAAGTGTCCTGAGGGGCTCTAGAATGGTCTGGGGGCCTTTATAATGGTCCTGACGGGCTCTAGAAAGGTCTGGGAACCTTTATAAATGCCCTGAGGGGCATTAGAAGGGTCTGAGGGCCTTTAGAATGGTCCTGAGAGGGCATTAGAAGGGTCTTGTGTCCTTCATAAGGGTCCTGAAAGGCATTAGAAGGGTCTGGGGGCTTTTAGATGGGTCCTGAGGCAATCTAGAAGGGTCTGGGGGCCTTTACATGGGTCTTGAGGGTCATTAGAAGAGTGTGGAGGCCTTTAGAAAGGCCCTGAGGGGCTCTAGAAGGGTCTGGGAACTTTAGAAGCGTCCTGAGGGGCTGTAGAAGGGTCTGGGGGCCTTTACATGGGTCCTGATGGGTTCTAGAAAGATTTGAGGGCCTCTAGAAATGTCCTGAGTGGCTCTAGAAGGGTCTGGGGGACTTTTTAAGGGCTCTGAGGGGCATTTGAATGGTCTGGGGGCCTTTAGAAAGGCCCTGAGGTGGATTAGAAGGGTCTGAGGTCCTTTAGAATGGTCCTGAGGGGTTCTAGAAGGGTCTGGAGGCCGTTAGAATGACGTTGAGGGGCTCTAGAAGTGTCTGCGGGCATTTAGAATGGCCCTGAGGAGCTATAAAAGAGTCTGGGGGCCTTTAGAATAGTCCTGAGGGGCTCTTGAAGGGTCTGGGGATCTTTTTAAATTCCCTGAGGGGCATTAGAATGGTCTGGGGGCCTTTAGAAAGGCCCTGAGGGGCATTAGAAGAGTCTGGGGGTATTTAGAAAGGCCATGATAGGTTCTAGAAGGGTCTGGGGGCCTTTAGAATGGTCCTGAGGGGTTCTAGAAGGGTCTGGAGGCCGTTAGAATGACGTTGAGGGGCTCTAGAAGTGTCTGCGGGCCTTTAGAATGGCCCTGAGGGGCTATAAAAGAGTCTGGGGGCCTTTAGAATAGTCCTGAGGGGCTCTAGAAGGGTCTGGGGATCTTTTTAAATTCCCTGAGGGGCATTAGAATGGTCTGGGGGCCTTTAGAAAGGCCCTGAGGGGCATTAGAAGAGTCTGGGGGGATTTAGAAAGGCCATGATAGGTTCTAGAAGGGTCTGGGGGCCTTTAGAATGGTCCTGAGGGTGTCTAGAAGGGTCTGGAGGCATTTAAAACTGTCCTGAGTGGCTCTAGAAGGGTCTGGGTGCCTTTATATGGGTCCTGAGGGGCATTAGAAGGGTCTGGGTGTACTTATAAAAGCCCTGAGGGGAATTAGCAGGGTCTGGGGGACTTTAGAAGGGTCCTGAGGGGCTCTATAAGGGTCTGCGGGCCTTCAGAAGGGTCTTCAGGGGCTCTAGAAGGGTCTGGGGACCTTTAGAAAGGCCCTGTGGGGCATTAGAATGGTCTGCGGGCCTTTAGAAGTGTCCTGAGGGGCTCTAGAATGGTCTGGGGACCTTTATAAGGGTCCTGACGGGCTCTAGAAGGGTCTGGGAACATTTATAAATGCCCTGAGGGGCATTAGAAGGGTCTGAGGGCCTTTAGAAAGGTCCTGAGGGGCATTAGAAGGGTCTTGTGACCTTCATAAGGATCCTGAAAGGCATTAGAAGGGTCTGGGGGCTTTTAGATGGGTCCTGAGGCAATCTAGAAGGGTCTGGGGGCCTTTACATGGGTCTTGAGGGTCATTAGAAGGGTGTGGAGGCCTTTAGAAAGGCCCTGAGGAGCTCTAGAAGGGTCTGGGGGCTATTAGAAGTGTCCTGAGGGGCTGTAGAAGGGTCTGGGGGCCTTTACATGGGTCCTGATGGGTTCTAGAAAGATCTGAGGGCCTCTAGAAATGTCCTGAGTGGCTCTAGAAGGGTCTGGGTGCCTTTTTAAGGGCTCTGAGGGGCATTTGAAAGTTCTGGGGGCCTTTAGAAAGGCCCTGAGGTGGATTAGAAGGGTCTGAGGGCCTTTAGAATCGTCCTGAGTGGTTCTAGAATGGTCTGGAAGCCGTTAGAATGACGTTGAGGGGCTCTAGAAGGGTCTGCGGGCCTTTAGAATGGCCCTGAGGGGCTCTAAAAGAGTCTGGGGGCCTTTAGAATGGTCCTGAGGGGCTCTAGAAGGGTCTGGGGACCTTTTTAAATGCCCTGAGGGGCATTAGATGGGTCTGGGGGCCTTTAGAAAGGCCCTGAGGGGCATTAGAAGAGTCTGGGTAGATTTAGAAAGGCCCTGATAGGTTCTAGAAGGGTCTGGGGGCCTTTAGATTGGTCCTGAGGGTGTCTAGAAGGGTCTGGAGGCATTTAAAGCTGTCCTGAGAGGCTCTAGAAGGGTCTGGGTGCCTTTATAAGGGTCCTGAGGGGCATTAGAAGGGTCTGGGTGTCCTTATAAAAGCCCTGAGGGGAATTAGCAGGGTCTGGGGGACTTTAGAAGGGTCCTGAGGGGCTCTATAAAGGTCTGGGGGCCTTTAGAAAGGCCCTGTGGGGCATTAGAAGTGTCTGCGGGCCTTTAGAAGTGTCCTGAGGGGCTCTAGAATGGTCTGAGGACCTTTATAAGGGTCCTGACAGGCTCTAGAAGGGTCTGGGAACGTTTATAAATGCCATGAGGGGCATTAGAAGGGTCTGAGGGCCTTTAGAAAGGTCCTGAGGGGCATTAGAAGGGTCTTGTGGCCTTCATAAGGGTCTTGAAAGGCATTTGAAGGGTCTGGGGTCTTTTGAATAGGTCCTAAGGCAATCTAGAAGGGTCTGGGGGCCTTTACATGGGTCTTGAGGGTCATTAGAAGGGTGTGGAGGTCTTTAGAAAGGCCCTGAGGGGCTCTAGAAGGGTTTGGGGGCTATTAGAAGTGTCCTGAGGGGGTCCAGAAGGGTCTGGGGGCCTTTATAAAGGCCCTAAGGGGGATTATAAGGGTCTCGCGGCCTTTAGAAAGGCCCTGAGTGGCATTACAAGGGTCTGGGGTCATATAGAAAGGCCCTGAGAGGTTCTAGAAGTGTCTGTGGTACTTTAGAAAGGCCCTGAGGAGCATTAGAAGGGTCTGGGGGCCTTTCGAAGGGTTCTGAGGGGCATTTGAATGGTCTGGGGGCCTTTAGAAAGGCCCTGAGGTGCATTAGAAAGGTCTGGGGCCTTTTAGAAGGGTCTTGAGGGGATCTAGAAGGGTCTGGGGGCCTTTAGAATCGTCCTGAGGGGGTCTAGAAGGGTCTGGGGGCCTTTAGAAAGGCCCTGAGGGGCTCTAGAAGGGTCTGGGGGCCTTTAGAATGCTCCTGAGGGGCAGTAGAAGGGTCTGGGAACCTTTATAAAGGCCCGACGGGCATTAGAATGGTCTGCGGGCCTTTAGAAGTGTCCTGAGGGGCTCTAGAATGGTCTGGGGGGCTTTATAAGGGTCCTGACGTGCTCTAGAAAGGTCTGGGAACCTTTATATATGCCCTGAGGGGCATTAGAAGGGTCTGAGGGCCTTTAGAAAGGTCCTGAGGGGCATTAGAAGGGTCTTGTGTCCTTCATAAGGGTCCTGAAAGGCATTAGAAGGGTCTGTGGGCTTTTAGATGGGTCCTGAGGCAATCTAGAAGGGTCTGGGGGCCTTTACATGGGTCTTGAGGGTCATTAGAAGAGTGTGGAGGCCTTTAGAAAGGCCCTGAGGGGCTCTAGAAGGGTCTGGAAACTTTAGAAGCGTCCTGAGGGGCTGTAGAAGGGTCTGGGGGCCTTTACATGGGTCCTGATGGGTTCTAGAAAGATTTGAGGGCCTCTAGAAATGTCCTGAGTGGCTCTAGAAGGGTCTGGGGGCCTTTTTAAGGGCTCTGAGGGGCATTTGAATGGTCTGGGGGCCTTTAGAAAGGCCCTGAGGTGGATTAGAAGGGTCTGAGGGCCTTTAGAATGGTCCTGAGGGGTTCTAGAAGGGTCTGGAGGCCGTTAGAATGACGTTGAGGGGCTCTAGAAGGGTCTGCGGGCCTTTAGAATGGCCCTGAGGGGCTCTAAAAGAGTCTGGGGGCCTTTAGAATGGTCCTGAGGGGCTCTAGAAGGGTCTGGGGATCTTTTTAAATGCCCTGAGGGGCATTAGAATGGTCTGGGGGCCTTTAGAAAGGCCCTGAGGGGCATTAGAAGTGTTTGGGGGGATTTAGAAAGGCCATGATAGGTTCTAGAAGGGTCTGGGGGCCTTTAGAATGGTCCTGAGGGTGTCTAGAAGGGTCTGGAGGCATTTAAAACTGTCCTGAGTGGCTCTAGAAGGGTCTGGGTGCCTTTATAAGGGTCCTGAGGGGCATTAGAAGGGTCTGGGTGTACATATAAAAGCCCTGAGGGGAATTAGCAGGGTCTGGGGGACTTTAGAAGGGTCCTGAGGGGCTCTATAAGGGTCTGCGGGCCTTCAGAAGGGTCTTCAGGGGCTCTAGAAGGGTCTGGGGACCTTTAGAAAGGCCCTGTGGGGCATTAGAATGGTCTGCGGGCCTTTAGAAGTGTCCTGAGGGGCTCTAGAATGGTCTGGGGACCTTTATAAGGGTCCTGACGGGCTCTAGAAGGGTCTGGGAACATTTATAAATGCCCTGAGGGGCATTAGAAGGGTCTGAGGGCCTTTAGAAAGGTCCTGAGGGGCATTAGAAGGGTCTTGTGGCCTTCATAAGGATCCTGAAAGGCATTAGAAGGGTCTGGGGGCTTTTAGATGGGTCCTGAGGCAATCTAGAAGGGTCTGAGGGCCTTTATATGGGTCTTGAGGGTCATTAGAAGGGTGTGGAGGCCTTTAGAAAGGCCCTGAGGAGCTCTAGAAGGGTCTGGGGGCTATTAGAAGTGTCCTGAGGGGCTGTAGAAGGGTCTGGGGGCCTTTACATGGGTCCTGATGGGTTCTAGAAAGATCTGAGGGCCTCTAGAAATGTCCTGAGTGGCTCTAGAAGGGTCAGGGTGCCATTTTAAGGGCTCTGAGGGGCATTTGAAAGTTCTGGGGGCCTTTAGAAAGGCCCTGAGGTGGATTAGAAGGGTCTGAGGGCCTTTAGAATCGTCCTGAGGGGTTCTAGAATGGTCTGGAAGCCGTTAGAATGACGTTGAGGGGCTCTAGAAGGGTCTGCGGGCCTTTAGAATGGCCCTGAGGGGCTCTAAAAGAGTCTGGAGGCCTTTAGAATGGTCCTGAGGGGCTCTAGAAGGGTCTGGGGACCTTTTTAAATGCCCTGAGGGGCATTAGATGGGTCTGGGGGCCTTTAGAAAGGCCCTGAGGGGCATTAGAAGAGTCTGGGTGGATTTAGAAAGGCCCTGATAGGTTCTAGAAGGGTCTGGGTGCCTTTAGAATGGTCCTGAGGATGTCTAGAAGGGTCTGGAGCATTTAAAGCTGTCCTGAGAGGCTCTAGAAGGGTCTGGGTGCCTTTATAAGGGTCCTGAGGGGCATTAGAAGGGTCTGGGTGTCCTTATAAAAGCCCTGAGGGGAATTAGCAGGGTCTGGGGGACTTTAGAAGGCTCCTGAGGGGCTCTATAAGGGTCTGGGGGCCTTTAGAAAGGCCCTGTGGGGCATTAGAAGTGTCTGCGGGCCTTTAGAAGTGTCCAGAGGGGCTCTAGAATGGTCTGGGGACATTTATAAGGGTCCTGACAGGCTCTAGAAGGGTCTGGGAACGTTTATAAATGCCCTGAGGGGCATTAGAAGGGTCTGAGGGCATTTAGAAAGGTCCTGAGGGGCATTAGAAGGGTCTTGTGGCCTTCATAAGGGTCTTGAAAGGCATTTGAAGGGTCTGGGGTCTTTTGAATAGGTCCTAAGGCAATCTAGAAGGGTCTGGGGGTCTTTACATGGGTCTTGAGGGTCATTAGAAGGGTGTGGAGGTCTTTAGAAAGGCCCTGAGGGGCTCTAGAAGGGTCTGGGGGCTATTAGAAGTGTCCTGAGGGGGTCCAGAAGGGTCTGGGGGCCTTTATAAAGGCCCTCAGGTGGTTTATAAGGGTCTTGCGGCCTTTAGAAAGGCCCTGAGTGGCATTACAAGGGTCTGGGGTCATATAGAAAGGCCCTGAGAGGTTCTAGAAGTGTCTGTGGTACTTTAGAAAGGCCCTGAGGAGCATTAGAAGGGTCTGGGGGCCTTTAGAAGGGTTCTGAAGGGCATTTGAATGGTCTGGGGGCCTTTAGAAAGGCCCTGAGGTGCATTAGAAAGGTCTGGGGCCTTTTAGAAGGGTCTTGAGGGGGTCTAGAAGGGTCTGGGGGATTTTAGAAAGGCCCTGAGGGGATCTAGAAGGGTCAGGGAGCCGTTAGAAGGATGTTGAGGGTCTCTTGAAGGGTCTGCGGGCCTTTAGAATGGCCCTGAGGGGCTCTAAAAGAGTCTGGGGGCCTTTAGAATGGTCCTCAGGGGCTCTAGAAGGGTCTGGGGACCTTTCGAAATGCCCTGAGGGGCATTAGAAGGGTCTGGGGGGCTTTAGAATGGTCCTGAGGGGGTCTAGAAGGGTCTGGAGGCATTTAAAACTGCCCTGAGAGGCTCTAGAAGGGTCTGGGGGCCTTTAGAATTCTCCTGAGGGGCAGTAGAAGGGTCTGGGAACCTTTATAAAGGCCCTAACGGGCATTAGAATGGTCTGCGGGCCTTTAGAAGCGTCTAGAGGGGCTCTAGAATGGTCTGGTGGCCTTTATAAGGGTCCTGACGGGCTCTAGAAGGGTCTGGGAACCTTTCTAAATGCCCTGAGGGGCATTAGAAGGGTCTGAGGGCCTTTAGAATAGTCCTGAGGGGCATTATAACGGTCTTGTCTCCTTTATAAGGGTCCTGAAAGGCATTAGAAGGGTCTGGGGGCTTTTAGATGGGTCCTGAGGCAATCTAGAAGGGTCTGGGGGCCTTTACATGGGTCTTGAGGGTCATTAGAAGGGTGTGGAGGCCATTAGAAAGGACCTGATCGGCTCTAGAATGGTCAGGGAGCCGTTAGAAGGATGTTGAGGGTCTCTTGAAGGTTCTGCGGGCCTTTAGAATGGCCCTGAGGGGCTCTAAAAGAGTCTGAGGGCCTTTAGAATGGTCCTGAGGGGCTCTAGAAGGGTCTGGGGTACTTTCAAATGCCCTTAGGGGCATTATTAGGGTCTGGGGGGCTTTAGAATGGTCCTGAGGGGGTCTAGAAGGGTCTGGAAACATTTAAAACTGTCCTGAGAGGCTCTAGACAGGTCTGGGGGCCTTTAGAATACTCCTGAGGGGCAGTAGAAGGGTCTGGGAACCTTTATAAATGCCCTAAGGGGCATTAGAAGGGTCTGAGGGCCTTTAGAAAGGTCCTGAGGGGCATTAGAAGGGTCTTGTGGCCTTCATAAGGGTCCTGAAAGGCATTAGAAGGGTCTGGGGGCTTTTAGATGGGTCCTGAGGCAATCTAGAAGGGTCTGGGGGCCTTTACATGGGTCTTGAGGGTCATTCGAAGGGTGTGGAGACCTTTAGAAAGGACCTGATGGGCTCTAGAAGGGTCTGGGGTACTTTAGAAGCGTCCTGAGGGGCTGTAGAAGGGTCTGGGGGCCTTTACATGGGTCCTGATGGGTTCTAGAAAGATCTGAGGGCCTCTAGAAATGTCCTGAGTGGCTCTAGAAGGGTCTGGGGGCCTTTTTAAGGGCTCTGAGAGGCATTTGAATAGTCTGGGGGCCTTTAGAAAGGTCCTGAGGTGGATTAGAAGAGTCTGGGGGCCTTTAGAATCGTCCTGAGGGGTTCTAGAAGGGTCTGGAAGCCGTTAGAATGACGTTGAGTGGCTCTAGAAGGGTCTGCGGGCCTTTAGAATGGCCCTGAGGGGATCTAAAAGAGTCTGGGGGCCTTTAGAATGGTCCTGATGGGCTCTAGAAGGGTCTCAGGACCATTTAAATGCCCTGAGGGGCATTAGAATGGTCTGGGGGCCTTTAGAAAGGACCTGAGGGGCATTAGAAGGGTCTGGGGGGATTTAGAAAGGCCCTGATAGGTTCTAGAAGGGTCTGGGGGCCTTTAGAATGGTCCTGAGGGTGTCTAGAAGGGTCTGGGGGCTATTAGAATTGTCCTGAGGGGGTCCAGAAGGGTCTGGGGGCCTTTTTAAAGGCCCTCAGAAGTATTATAAGGGTCTCGCGGCCTTTAGAAAGGCCCTGAGTGGCATTACAAGGGTCTGGGGTCATATAGAAAGGCCCGGAGAGGTTCTAGAAGTGTCTGTGGTACTTTAGAAAGGCCCTGAGGAGCTTTAGAAGGGTCTGGGGGCCTTTAGAAGGGTTCTGAGGGGCATTTGAATGGTCTGGGGGCCTTTAGAAAGGCCCTGAGGTGCATTAGAAAGGTCTGGGGCCTTTTAGAAGGGTCTTGACGGGATCTAGAAGGGTCTGGGGGCCTTTAGAATCGTCCTGAGGGGGTCTAGAAGGGTCTTGGGGCCATTAGAAAGGCCCTGAGGTGCATTAGAAGGGTCTGGGTGCCTTTAGAATGGTCCTGAGGGGGTCTAGAATGGTCTGGAGGCATTTAAAACTGTCCTGAGAGACTCTAGAAGGGTCTGGGGGCAATTAAAAGGGTCCTTAGGTGCATTAGAAGGGTCTGGGTGTCCTTATAAAAGCCCTGGGCGGAATTAGCTGGGTTTCGGGGACTTTAGAGGGTCCTGAGGGGCTCTATAAGGGTCTGGGGGCCTTTAGAAGGGTCTTCAGGGGCTCTAGAAGGGTCTGGGGACCTTTAGAAAGGCCCTGACGGGCATTAGAATGGTCTGCGGGCCTTTAGAAGTGTCCTGAGGGGCTCTAGAATGATCTGGGGACCTTTATAAGGGTCCTGACTGGCTCTAGAAGGGTCTGGGAACCTTTATAAATGCCCTGAGGGGCATTAGAAGGGTCTGAGCGCCTTTAAAAAAGGTCCTGAGGGGCATTAGAAGGGTCTTGTGGCCTTCATAATCGTCTTGAAAGGCATTTGAAGGGTCTGGGGTCTTTTAGATGGGTCCTTAGGCAATCTAGAAGGGTCTGGGGGCCTTTACATGGGTCTTGAGGGTCATTAGAAGGGTGTGGAGGTCTTTAGAAAGGCCCTGAGGGGCTCTAGAAGGGTCTGGGGGCTATTAGAAGTGTCCTGAGGGGGTCCAGAAGGGTCGGGGGCCTTTATAAAGGCCCTCAGGGGGATTATAAGGGTCTCGCGGCCTTTAGAAAGGCCCTGAGTGGCATTACAAGGGTCTGGGGTCATATAGAAAGGCCCTGAGAGGTTCTAGAAGGGTCTGTGGTACTTTAGAGAGGCCCTGAGGGGCATTAGAAGGGTCTTGGGGACTTTCGAAGGGTTTTGAGGGGCATTTCAATGGTCTGGGGGCCTTTAGAAAGGCCCTGAGGTGCATTAGAATGGTCTGGGGACTTTTAGAAGGGTCTTGAGGGGATCTAGAAGGGTCTGGGGTCCTTTAGAATCGTCCTGAGGGGCTCTAGAAGGGTCAGGGAGCCGTTAGAAGGATGTTGAGGGGCTCTTGAAGGTTCTGCGGGCCTTTAGAATGGTTCTGAGGTGCTCTAAAAGTGTCTGGGGGCCTTTAGAATGGTCCTGAGGGGCTCTAGAAGGGTCTGGGGACCTTCAGAATGGTCCTGAGGGGTCTAGAATGGTCTGGAGGCATTTAAAACTGTCTTGAGAGACTCTAGAAGGTTCTGGGTGCCTTTATAAGGGTCCTGAGGGGCATTAGAAGGGTCTGGGTGCCCTTATAAAAGCCCTGAGTGGAATTAGCAGGGTCTGGGGGACTTTAGAAGGGTCCTGAGGGGCTCTATTAGGGTCTGGGGTCTTTTAGAAGGGTCTTCAGGGGCTCTAGAAGGGTCTGGGGACCTTTAGAAAGGCCCTGTGGGGCATTAGAAGGGTCTGGGGGCCTTTAGAATGCTCCTGAGGGGCAGTAGAACAGTCTGGGGACATTTATAAAGGCCCTGACGGGCATTAGAATGGTCTGCGGGCCTTTAGAAGTGTCCTGAGGGGCTCTAGAATGGTCTGTGGGCCTTTAGAAGGGTCCTGACGGGCTCTAGAAGGGTCTGGGAACCTTTATAAATGCCCTGAGGGGCATTAGAAGGGTCTGAGGGCCTTTAGAAATGTCCTGAGGGGCATTAGAAGGGTCTTGTGTCCTTCATAAGGGTCCTGAAAGGCATTAGAAGGGTCTGGGGGCTTTTAGATGGGTCTTGAGGCAATCTAGAAGGGTCTGGGGGCTTTTACATGGGTCTTGAGGGTCATTAGAAGAGTGTGGAGGCCTTTAGAAAGGCCCTAAGGGGCTCTAGAAGGGTCTGGAAACTTTAGAATCGTCCTGAGGGGCTGTAGAAGGGTCTGGGGGCCTTTACATGGGTCCTGATGGGTTCTAGAAAGATTTGAGGGCCTCTAGAAATGTCCTGAGTGGCTCTAGAAGGGTCTGGGGGACTTTTTAAGGGCTCTGAGGGGCATTTGAATGGTCTGGGGGGCTTTAGAAAGGCCCTGAGGTGGATTAGAAGGGTCTGAGGGCCTTTAGAATGGTCCTGAGGGGTTCTAGAAGGGTCTGGAGGCCGTTAGAATGACGTTGAGGGGCTCTAGAAGGGTCTGCGGGCCTTTAGAATGGCCCTGAGGGGCTCTAAAAGAGTCTGGCGGCCTTTAGAATGGTCCTGAGGGGCTCTAGAAGGGTCTGGGGATCTTTTTAAATGCCCTGAGGGGCATTAGAATGGTCTGGGGGCCTTTAGAAAGGCCCTGAGGGGCATTAGAAGTGTCTGGGGGGATTTAGAAAGGCCATGATAGGTTCTAGAAGGGTCTGGGGGCCTTTAGAATGGTCCTGAGGGTGTCTAGAAGGGTCTGGAGGCATTTAAAACTGTCCTGAGTGGCTCTAGAAGGGTCTGGGTGCCTTTATAAGGGTCCTGAGGGGCATTAGAAGGGTCTGGGTGTCCTTATAAAAGCCCTGAGGGGAATTAGCAGGGTCTGGGGGACTTTAGAAGGGTCCTGAGGGGCTCTATAAGGGTCTGCGGGCCTTTAGAAGGGTCTTCAGGGGCTCTAGAAGGGTCTGGGGACCTTTAGAAAGGCCCTGTGGGGCATTAGAATGGTCTGCGGGCCTTTAGAAGTGTCCTGAGGGGCTCTAGAATGGTCTGGGGACCTTTATAAGGGTCCTGACGGGCTCTAGAAGGGTCTGGGAACATTTATAAATGCCCTGAGGGGCATTAGAAGGGTCTGAGGGCCTTTAGAAAGGTCCTGAGGGGCATTAGAATGGTCTTGTGGCCCTCATAAGGATCCTGAAAGGCATTAGAAGGGTCTGGGGGCTTTTAGATGGGTCCTGAGGCAATCTAGAAGGGTCTGGGGGCCTTTACATGGGTCTTGAGGGTCATTAGAAGGGTGTGGAGGCCTTTAGAAAGGCCCTGAGGAGCTCTAGAAGGGTCTGGGGGCTATTAGAAGTGTCCTGAGGGGCTGTAGAAGGGTCTGGGGGCATTTACATGGGTCCTGATGGGTTCTAGAAAGATCTGAGGGCCTCTAGAAATGTCCTGAGTGGCTCTAAAAGGGTCTGGGTGCCTTTATAAGGGTCCTGAGGGGCATTAGAAGGGTCTGGGTGTCCTTATAAAAGCCCTGAGGAGAATTAGCAGGGTCTGGGGGACTTTAGAAGGGTCCTGAGGGGCTCTATAAGGGTCTGGGGGCCTTTAGAAAGGCCCTGTGGGGCATTAGAATTGTCTGCGGGCCTTTAGAAGTGTCCTTAGGGGCTCTAGAATGGTCTGGGGACATTTATAAGGGTCCTGACAGGCTTTAGAAAGGTCTGGGAACCTTTATAAATGCCCTGAGGGGCATTAGAAGGGTCTGAGTGCCTTTAGAAAGGTCCTGAGGGGCATTAGAAGGGTCTTGTGGCCTTCATAAGGGTCTTGAAAGGCATTTGAAGGGTCTGGGGTCTTTTGAATAGGTCCTAAGGCAATCTAGAAGGGTCTGGGGGTCTTTACATGGGTCTTGAGGGTCATTAGAAGGGTGTGGAGGTCTTTAGAAAGGCCCTGAGGGGCTCTAGAAGGGTCTGGGGGCTATTAGAAGTGTCCTGAGGGGGTCCAGAAGGGTCTGGGGGCCTTTATAAAGGCCCTCAGGTGGTTTATAAGGGTCTTGCGGCCTTTAGAAAGGCCCTGAGTGGCATTACAAGGGTCTGGGGTCATATAGAAAGGCCCTGAGAGGTTCTAGAAGTGTCTGTGGTACTTTAGAAAGGCCCTGAGGAGCATTAGAAGGGTCTGGGGGCCTTTAGAAGGGTTCTGAAAGGCATTTGAATGGTCTGGGGGCCTTTAGAAAGGCCCTGAGGTGCATTAGAAAGGTCTGGGGCCTTTTAGAAGGGTCTTGAGGGGGTCTAGAAGGGTCTGGGGGATTTTAGAAAGGCCCTGAGGGGATCTAGAAGGGTCAGGGAGCCGTTAGAAGGATGTTGAGGGTCTCTTGAAGGGTCTGCGGGCCTTTAGAATGGCCCTGAGGGGCTCTAAAAGAGTCTGGGGGCCTTTAGAATGGTCCTCAGGGGCTCTAGAAGGGTCTGGGGACCTTTCGAAATGCCCTGAGGGGCATTAGAAGGGTCTGGGGGGCTTTAGAATGGTCCTGAGGGGGTCTAGAAGGGTCTGGAGGCATTTAAAACTGCCCTGAGAGGCTCTAGAAGGGTCTGGGGGCCTTTAGAATTCTCCTGAGGGGCAGTAGAAGGGTCTGGGAACCTTTATAAAGGCCCTAACGGGCATTAGAATGGTCTGCGGGCCTTTAGAAGCGTCTAGAGGGGCTCTAGAATGGTCTGGTGGCCTTTATAAGGGTCCTGACGGGCTCTAGAAGGGTCTGGGAACCTTTCTAAATGCCCTGAGGGGCATTAGAAGGGTCTGAGGGCCTTTAGAATAGTCCTGAGGGGCATTATAACGGTCTTGTCTCCTTTATAAGGGTCCTGAAAGGCATTAGAAGGGTCTGGGGGCTTTTAGATGGGTCCTGAGGCAATCTAGAAGGGTCTGGGGGCCTTTACATGGGTCTTGAGGGTCATTAGAAGGGTGTGGAGGCCATTAGAAAGGACCTGATCGGCTCTAGAATGGTCAGGGAGCCGTTAGAAGGATGTTGAGGGTCTCTTGAAGGTTCTGCGGGCCTTTAGAATGGCCCTGAGGGGCTCTAAAAGAGTCTGAGGGCCTTTAGAATGGTCCTGAGGGGCTCTAGAAGGGTCTGGGGTACTTTCAAATGCCCTTAGGGGCATTATTAGGGTCTGGGGGGCTTTAGAATGGTCCTGAGGGGGTCTAGAAGGGTCTGGAAACATTTAAAACTGTCCTGAGAGGCTCTAGACAGGTCTGGGGGCCTTTAGAATACTCCTGAGGGGCAGTAGAAGGGTCTGGGAACCTTTATAAATGCCCTAAGGGGCATTAGAAGGGTCTGAGGGCCTTTAGAAAGGTCCTGAGGGGCATTAGAAGGGTCTTGTGGCCTTCATAAGGGTCCTGAAAGGCATTAGAAGGGTCTGGGGGCTTTTAGATGGGTCCTGAGGCAATCTAGAAGGGTCTGGGGGCCTTTACATGGGTCTTGAGGGTCATTCGAAGGGTGTGGAGACCTTTAGAAAGGACCTGAGGGGCTCTAGAAGGGTCTGGGGTACTTTAGAAGCGTCCTGAGGGGCTGTAGAAGGGTCTGGGGGCCTTTACATGGGTCCTGATGGGTTCTAGAAAGATCTGAGGGCCTCTAGAAATGTCCTGAGTGGCTCTAGAAGGGTCTGGGGGCCTTTTTAAGGGCTCTGAGAGGCATTTGAATGGTCTGGGGGCCTTTAGAAAGGTCCTGAGGTGGATTAGAAGAGTCTGGGGGCCTTTAGAATCGTCCTGAGGGGTTCTAGAAGGGTCTGGAAGCCGTTAGAATGACGTTGAGTGGCTCTAGAAGGGTCTGCGGGCCTTTAGAATGGCCCTGAGGGGATCTAAAAGAGTCTGGGGGCCTTTAGAATGGTCCTGATGGGCTCTAGAAGGGTCTCAGGACCATTTAAATGCCCTGAGAGGCATTAGAATGGTCTGGGGGCCTTTAGAAAGGACCTGAGGGGCATTAGAAGGGTCTGGGGGGATTTAGAAAGGCCCTGATAGGTTCTAGAAGGGTCTGGGGGCCTTTAGAATGGTCCTGAGGGTGTCTAGAAGGGTCTGGGGGCTATTAGAATTGTCCTGAGGGGGTCCAGAAGGGTCTGGGGGCCTTTTTAAAGGCCCTCAGAAGTATTATAAGGGTCTCGCGGCCTTTAGAAAGGCCCTGAGTGGCATTACAAGGGTCTGGGGTCATATAGAAAGGCCCGGAGAGGTTCTAGAAGTGTCTGTGGTACTTTAGAAAGGCCCTGAGGAGCTTTAGAAGGGTCTGGGGGCCTTTAGAAGGGTTCTGAGGGGCATTTGAATGGTCTGGGGGCCTTTAGAAAGGCCCTGAGGTGCATTAGAAAGGTCTGGGGCCTTTTAGAAGGGTCTTGACGGGATCTAGAAGGTTCTGGGGGCCTTTAGAATCGTCCTGAGGGGGTCTAGAAGGGTCTTGGGGCCATTAGAAAGGCCCTGAGGTGCATTAGAAGGGTCTGGGTGCCTTTAGAATGGTCCTGAGGGGGTCTAGAATGGTCTGGAGGCATTTAAAACTGTCCTGAGAGACTCTAGAAGGGTCTGGGGGCAATTAAAAGGGTCCTTAGGTGCATTAGAAGGGTCTGGGTGTCCTTATAAAAGCCCTGGGCGGAATTAGCTGGGTTTCGGGGACTTTAGAGGGTCCTGAGGGGCTCTATAAGGGTCTGGGGGCCTTTAGAAGGGTCTTCAGGGGCTCTAGAAGGGTCTGGGGACCTTTAGAAAGGCCCTGACGGGCATTAGAATGGTCTGCGGGCCTTTAGAAGTGTCCTGAGGGGCTCTAGAATGATCTGGGGACCTTTATAAGGGTCCTGACTGGCTCTAGAAGGGTCTGGGAACCTTTATAAATGCCCTGAGGGGCATTAGAAGGGTCTGAGCGCCTTTAAAAAAGGTCCTGAGGGGCATTAGAAGGGTCTTGTGGCCTTCATAATCGTCTTGAAAGGCATTTGAAGGGTCTGGGGTCTTTTAGATGGGTCCTTAGGCAATCTAGAAGGGTCTGGGGGCCTTTACATGGGTCTTGAGGGTCATTAGAAGGGTGTGGAGGTCTTTAGAAAGGCCCTGAGGGGCTCTAGAAGGGTCTGGGGGCTATTAGAAGTGTCCTGAGGGGGTCCAGAAGGGTCGGGGGCCTTTATAAAGGCCCTCAGGGGGATTATAAGGGTCTCGCGGCCTTTAGAAAGGCCCTGAGTGGCATTACAAGGGTCTGGGGTCATATAGAAAGGCCCTGAGAGGTTCTAGAAGGGTCTGTGGTACTTTAGAAAGGCCCTGAGGGGCATTAGAAGGGTCTTGGGGACTTTCGAAGGGTTTTGAGGGGCATTTCAATGGTCTGGGGGCCTTTAGAAAGGCCCTGAGGTGCATTAGAATGGTCTGGGGACTTTTAGAAGGGTCTTGAGGGGATCTAGAAGGGTCTGGGGTCCTTTAGAATCGTCCTGAGGGGCTCTAGAAGGGTCAGGGAGCCGTTAGAAGGATGTTGAGGGGCTCTTGAAGGTTCTGCGGGCCTTTAGAATGGTTCTGAGGTGCTCTAAAAGTGTCTGGGGGCCTTTAGAATGGTCCTGAGGGGCTCTAGAAGGGTCTGGGGACCTTCAGAATGGTCCTGAGGGGTCTAGAATGGTCTGGAGGCAATTAAAACTGTCTTGAGAGCCTCTAGAAGGTTCTGGGTGCCTTTATAAGGGTCCTGAGGGGCATTAGAAGGGTCTGGGTGCCCTTATAAAAGCCCTGAGTGGAATTAGCAGGGTCTGGGGGACTTTAGAAGGGTCCTGAGGGGCTCTATTAGGGTCTGGGGTCTTTTAGAAGGGTCTTCAGGGGCTCTAGAAGGGTCTGGGGACCTTTAGAAAGGCCCTGTGGGGCATTAGAAGGGTCTGGGGGCCTTTAGAATGCTCCTGAGGGGCAGTAGAACAGTCTGGGGACATTTATAAAGGCCCTGACGGGCATTAGAATGGTCTGCGGGCCTTTAGAAGTGTCCTGAGGGGCTCTAGAATGGTCTGTGGGCCTTTATAAGGGTCCTGACGGGCTCTAGAAGGGTCTGGGAACCTTTATAAATGCCCTGAGGGGCATTAGAAGGGTCTGAGGGCCTTTAGAAAGGTCCTGAGGGGCATTAGAAGGGTCTTGTCTCCTTTATAAGGGTCCTAAAAGGCATTAGAAGCGTCTGGGGGCTTTTAGATGTGTCCTGAGGCAATCTAGAAGGGTCTGGGGGCCTTTACATGGGTCTTAAGGGTCATTAGAAGGGTGTGGAGGCCTTTAGAAAGGCCTTGAGGTGCTCTAGAAGGGTCTGGGGGCTATTAGAAGCGTCCTGAGGGGGTCCAGAAGGGTCTGGGGGCCTTTTTAAAGGTCCTCAGGGGGATTATAAGGGTGTCGGGGCCTTTAGAATGGCCCTGAGGTGCATTGGAAGGGTCTGGGTGCCTTTAGAAATGTCCTGAGGGGCTCTAGAAGGGTCTGGGGGCCTTTAGAAATGTCCTGAGGGGCATTGGAAGGGTCTGGGGGCCTTTAGAAGGGCCCTGAGGGGCATTAGAAGGGTCAGGGTGCCTTTAGAAATGTCCTGAGGGGCTCTAGAAGGGTCTGGGGGCCTTTAGAAATGTCCTGAGGGGCTCTAGAAGGGTCTGGGGGCCTTTAGAAAGGCCCTGAGGGGCATTACAAGGGTCTGGGGTCATATAGAAAGGCCCTGAGAGTTTCTAGAAGTGTCTGGGGTACTTTAGAAAGGCCCTGAGGGGCATTAGAAGGGTCTGGGGGCTTTTAAAAGGGTCCTTAGGGGCATTAGAAGGGTCTGGGGACCTTTAGAATGGACCTGAGTGGTTCTAGAAGGGTCTGGAAGCCGTTAGAATGACGTTGAGGGGCTCTAGAACGGTCTGCTGGCCTTTAGAATGGCCCTGAAAAGCTCTAAAAGAGACTGGGGGCCTTTAGAAGTGTCCTGAGGGGCTCTAGAATGGTCAGGGGACCTTTTTTAATGCCCTGAGGGGCATTAGAAGGGTCTGGGGGCATTTAGAAAGGCCCTGAGGGGCATTAGAAGGGTCTGGGGGGATTTAGAAAGGCCCTGATAAGTTCTGGAACGGTCTGGGGGCCTTTAGATTGGTCCTGAGGGTGTCTAGAAGAGTCTGGAGGCATTTAAAACTGTCCTGAGTGGCTCTAGAATGGTCTGGGTGCCTTTATAAGGGTCCTGAGGGGCATTAGAAGGGTCTGGGTGTCCTTATAAAAGCCCTGAGGGGAATTAGCAGGGTCTGGGGGACTTCAGAAGGGTCCTGAGGGGCTCCATAAGGGTCTGGGTACCTTTATAAGGGTCTTCAGGGGCTCTAGAAGGGTCTGGGGACCTTTAGAAAGGCCCTGTGGGTCATTAGAAGGGTCTGGGGGCCTTTAGAATGCACCTGAGGGGCAGTAGAAGGGTCTGGGGACCTTTATAAAGGCCCTGACGGGCATTAGAATGGTCTGCGGGCCTTTAGAAGTGTCCTGAGGGGCTCTAGAATGGTCTGGGGACCTTTATAAGGGTCCTGACGGGCTCCAGAAGGGTCTGGGTACCTTTATAAATGCCCTGAGGGGCATTAGAAGGGTCTGAGGGCCTTTAGAAAGGTCCTGAGGGGCATTAGAAGGGTCTTGTGTCCTTCATAAGGGTCTTGAAATGCATTTGAAGGGTCTGGGGTCTTTTAGATGGGTCCTGAGGTAATGTAGAATGGTCTGGGGGCCTTTACATGGGTCTTGAGGGTCATTAGAAGGGTGTGGAGGTCTTTAGAAAGGCCCTGAGGGGCTCTAGACGGGTCTGGGGGCTATTAGAATTGTCCTGAGGGGGTCCAGAAGGGTCTGGGGGCCTTTATAAAGGCCCTCAGGGGGATTATAAGGGTCTCGCGGCCTTTAGAAAGGCCCTGAGTGGCATTACAAGGGTCTGAGGTCATATAGAAAGGCCCTGAGAGGTTCTAGAAGTGTCTGTGGTACTTTAGAACAGCCCTGAGGAGCATTAGAAGGGTCTGGGTGCCTTTCGAAGGATTCTCAGGGGCATTTGAATGGTCTGGGGGCCTTTAGAAAGGCCCTGAGGTGCATTAGAAAGGTCTGGGGCCTTTTAGAAAGGTCTTGAGGGGATCTAGAATGGTCTGGGGGCCTTTAGAATCATCCTGAGGGGGTCTAGAAGGGTCTGGGGGCCTTTAGAAAGGCCCAGAGGGGCTCTAGAAGGGTCAGGGAGCCGTAAGAAGGATGTTGAGGGTCTCTTGAAGGGTCTGCGGGCCTTTAGAATGGCCCTGAGGGGCTCTAAAAAAGTCTGGGGGTCTTTAGAATGGTCCTGAGGGGCTCAAGAATGGTCAGGGAGCCTTTAGAAGGATGTTGAGGGGCTCTCAAAGGGTCTGTGGGCCCTTAGAATGGCCCTGAGGGGCTCTAAAAGAGTCTGGGGGCCTTTAGAATGGCCCTGAGGGGGTCTAGAAGGGTCAGGGAGCCGTTAGAAGGATGTTGAGGGGCACTCGAAGGGTCTGGGGGGCTTTAGAATGGCCCTGAGGGGCTCTAAAAGAGTCTGGGGGCCTTTAGAATGGTCCTGAGGGGGTCTAGAAGGGTCTGGGGACCTTTAGAAATGCCCTGAGGGGCATTAGAAGGGTCTGGGGGCCTTTAGAATGGTCCTGAGGGGGTCTAGAAGGGTCTGGAGGCATTTAAAACTGTCCTGAGAGACTCTAGAAGGGTCTGCTTGCCATTATAAGGGTCCTGAGGGGCATTAGAAGGGTCTGGGTGCCTTTATAAAAGCCCTGAGGGGAATTAGCAGGGTCTGGGGCCTTTAGAAGGGTCCTGAGAGGCTCTATAAGGGTCTGGGGGCCTTTAGAAGGGTCTTCAAGGGCTCTAGAAGGGTCTTGGGACCTTTAGAAAGGCCCTGTGGGGCATTAGAAGGGTCTGTGGGCCTTTAGAAAGGTCCTGAGGGGCATTAGAAGGGTCTGGGGGCCTTTAGAATTGTTCTGAGGGGGTCTAGATGGGTCTGGAGGCATTTAAAACTGCCCTGAGAGGCTGTAGACGCGTCTGGGGGCGTTTAGAATGCTCCTGAGGGGCAGTAGAAGGGTCTGGGGACCTTTAGAAAGGCCCTGACGGGCATTAGAATGGTCTGCGGGCCTTTAGAAATGTCCTGAGGGGCTCTAGAATGGTCTGGTTGCCTTTATAAGGGTCCTGACGGGCTCTAGAAGGGTCTGGGAACCTTTATAAATGCCCTGAGGGGCATTAGAAGGGTGTGGAGGCCTTTAGAAAGGCCCTGAGGGGCATTAGAATGGTCTTGGTTCCTTTATAAGGGTCCTAAAAGGCATTAGAAGGGTCTGGGGTCTTTTTGATGGGTCCTGAGGCAATCTAGAAGGGTCTGGGGGCCTTTACATGGGTCTTGAGGGTCATTAGAAGGGTGTGGAGGCCTTTAGAAAGGCCCTGAGGGGCTCTAGAAGGGTCTGGGGGCTATTAGAAGCGTCCTGAGGTGGTCGAGAAGGGTCTGAGGGCCTTTGTAAGGCCCTCAGGGGGATTATAAGGGTCTCGCGGCCTTTAGAAAGGCCCTGAGTGGCATTAGAAGGGTCTGGGTGCCTTTAGAAATGTCCTGAGGGGCTCTAGAAGGGTCTGGGTGCCTTTAGAAATGTCCTGAGGTGCATTAGAAGGGTATGGGGTCCTTTAGAAAGGCCCTGAGTGGCATTAGAAGGGTCTGGGGGCCTTTAGAAGGGTCATGAGGGGCATTAGAAGGGTCTGGGGGCCTTTAGAATTGTCCTGAGGGGGTCTAGAAGGGTCTGGAGGCACGTAAAACTGTCCTGAGAGACTCTAGAAGGTCTGGGTTCCTTTATAAAGGTCCTTAGGGGCATTAGAAGGGTCTGGGTGCCCTTATAAAAGCCCTGAGGGGAATTAGCAGGGTCTGGGGGACTTTAGAAGGGTCCTGAGGGGCTCTATAATGGTCTGGGGGCCTTTAGAAAGGTCTTCAGGAGCTCTAGAAGGGTCTGGGGGCGTATAGAAAGGCCCTGTGGGGCATTAAAGGGTCTGGGGGCCTTTAGAATGCTCCTGAGGGGCAGTAGAAGGGTCTGGGGACCTTTAGAAAGGCCCTGACGGTCATTAGAATGGTCTGCGGGCCTTTAGAAGTGTCCTGAGGGGCTCTAGAATGGTCTGGGGGCCTTTATGAGGGTCCTGACGGGCTCTAGAAGGGTCTGGGAACCTTTAGAACGGTTCTGAGGGGCATTAGAAAGGTCTTGTGGCCTTCATAATGGTCCTGAAAGGCATTAGAAGGGTCTGGGGGCTTTTAGATGGGTCCTCAGGCAATCTAGAAGGGTCTAGGGGCCTTTACATTGGTCTTGAGGGTCATTAGAAGGGTGTGGAGGCCTTTAGAAAGGCCCTGAGGGGCTCTAGAAGGGTCTGGGGGCCTTTAGAATCGTCCTGAGGGGCTCTAGAAGGGTCTGGGGGCACCTAGAAGTGTCCTGAGGGGCTCTAGAAAGATCTGGGGTCCTTTCGAAATGTCCTGAGGTGCTCTAAAAGTGTCTCGGGGCCTTACGAAGGGTCCTGAGGGGCATTAGATGGGTCTGGGGGCCTTTAGAAATTCCCTGAGGGGCATTAGAAAGGTCTGGGGCCTTTTAGAAGGGTCTTGAGGGGATCTAGAAGGGTCTGGGGGCGTTTACAAGTGTCCTGAGGGGCTCTATAAGGGTCTGGGGGCATTTAGAAAGGCCCTGAGGGGCTCTAGAAGGGTCAGGGAGCCGTTAGAAAGATGTTGAGGGGCTCTTGAAGGGTCTGCGGGCGTTTAGAATGGCCCTGAGGGGCTCTAAAAGAGTCTGGGGGCCTTTAGATTGGTACTGAGGGGCTCTAGAAGGGTCTGGGTACCTTTAGAAATGCCCTTAGTGGCATTAGAAGGGTCTGGGGGCCTTTAGACAGGCCCTGAGGTGGATTAGAAGGGTCTGGGGGCCTTTAGAATGGTCCTGAGGGGGTCTAGACGGGTCTGGAGGCATTTAAAACTGTCCTGAGAGGCTCTAGAAGGGTCTGGGGGCCTTTAGAATGCTCCTGAGGGGCAGTAGAAGGGTCTGGGGGACTTTAGAAATGCCCTGAGGGGCATTAGAAAGGTCTGGGGCCTTTTAGAAGGGTCTTGAGGGGATCTAGAAGGGTCTGGGGGCCTTTACAAGTGTCCTGAGGGGTTCTAGAAGGGTCTGGGGGAATTTAGAAAGGCCCTGAGGGGCTCTAGAAGGGTCAGGGAGCCGTTAGAAGGATGTTGAGGGGCTCTTGAAGGGTCTGCGGGCCTTTTGAATGGCCCTGAGGGGCTCTAAAATAGTCTGGGGGCCTTTAGATTGGTACTGAGGGGCTCTAGAAGGGTCTGGGGACCTTTAGAAATGCCCTGAGAAGCATTAGAAGGGTCTGGGGGCCTTTAGAAAGGCCCTGAGGGGCATTAGAAGGGTCTGGGGGGCTTTAGAATGGTCCTGAGGGGATCTAGAAAGGTCTGGAGGCATTTAAAACTGTCCTGAGAGGCTCTAGAAGGGTCTGGGGACCTTTAGAAAGGCCCTGTGGGGCATTAGAATGGTCTGGGGGCCTTTAGAATGCTCCTGAGGGGCAGTAGAAGGGTCTGGGTATCTTTATAAAGGCCCTGACGGGCATTAGAATGGTCTGCGGGCCTTTAGAAGTGTCCTGAGGGGCTCTAGAATGGTCTGGGGGCCTTTATAAGGGTCCTGACGGGCTCTAGAAGGGTCTGGGAACCTTTATAAATGCCCTGAGGGATATTAGAAGGGTCTGAGGGCCTTTATAAAGGTCCTGAGGGGCATTAGAAACGTCTTGTGGCCTTCATAATGGTCCTGAAAGGCATTAGAAGGGTCTGGGAGCTTTTAGAAGGGTCCTGATGCAATCTAGAAGGGTCTACGGGCCTTTACATGGGTCTTGAGGGTCATTAGAAGGGTGTGGAGGCCTTTAGAAAGGCCCTGAGGGCCTCTAGAAGGATCTGGGGGCTATTAGAAGCGTCCTGAGGGGGTCCAGAAGGGTCTGGGGTCCTTTTTAAAGGCCCTCAGGGGGATTATAAGGGTCTCGCGGCCTTTAGAAAGGCCCTGAGTGGCATTAGAAGGGTCTGGGTGCCTTTAGAAATGTCCTGAAGGGCTCTAGAAGGGTCTGGGGGCCTTTAGAAATGTCCTGAGGGGCATTAGAAGGGTATGGAGGCCTTTAGAAAGGACCTGAGGGGCATTAGAAGGGTCTGGGGGCCTTTAGAATGGTCCTGAGGGGATCTAGAAAGGTCTGGAGGCATTTAAAGCTGTCCTGAGAGGCTCTAGAAGGGTCTGGGGACCTTTAGAAAGGCCCTGTGGGGCATTAGAAGGGTCTGGGGGCCTTTAGAATGGTCCTGAGGGGATCTAGAAAGGTCTGGAGGCATTTAAAACTGTCCTGAGAGGCTCTAGAAGGGTCTGGGGACCTTTAGAAAGGCCCTGTGGGGCATTAGAAGGGTCTGGGGACCTTTAGAATGGCCCTGAGGGGCTCTAAAAGAGTCTGGGGTCATTTAGAATGGTCCTGAGGGGCTCTAGAAGGGTCTGGGAACCTTTCGAATTGCCCTTTGGGGCATTAGAAGGGTCTGGGGGGCTTTAGAATGGTCCTGTGGGGGTCTAGAAGGGTCTGGAGGCATTTAAAACTGCCCTGAGAGGCTCTAGACGGGTCTGGGGGCCTTTAGAATGCTCCTGAGGGGCAGTAGAAGGGTCTGGGAACCTTTATAAAGGCCCGACGGGCATTAGAATGGTCTGCGGGCCTTTAGAAGTGTCCTGAGGGGCTCTAGAATGGTCTGGGGGCCTTTATAATGGTCCTGACGGGCTCTAGAAAGGTCTGGGAACCTTTATAAATGCCCTGAGGGGCATTAGAAGGGTCTGAGGGCCTTTAGAAAGGTCCTGAGAGGGCATTAGAAGGGTCTTGTGTCCTTCATAAGGGTCCTGAAAGGCATTAGAAGGGTCTGGGGGCTTTTAGATGGGTCCTGAGGCAATCTAGAAGGGTCTGGGGGCCTTTACATGGGTCTTGAGGGTCATTAGAAGAGTGTGGATGCCTTTAGAAAGGCCCTGAGGGGCTCTAGAAGGGTCTGGGAACTTTAGAAGCGTCCTGAGGGGCTGTAGAAGGGTCTGGGGGCCTTTACATGGGTCCTGATGGGTTCTAGAAAGATTTGAGGGCCTCTAGAAATGTCCTGAGTGGCTCTAGAAGGGTCTGGGGGCCTTTTTAAGGGCTCTGAGGGGCATTTGAATGGTCTGGGGGCCTTTAGAAAGGCCCTGAGGTGGATTAGAAGGGTCTGAGGGCCTTTAGAATGGTCCTGAGGGGTTCTAGAAGGGTCTGGAGGCCGTTAGAATGACGTTGAGTGGCTCTAGAAGTGTCTGCGGGCCTTTAGAATGGCCCTGAGGGGCTCTAAAAGAGTCTGGGGGCCTTTAGAATAGTCCTGAGGGGCTCTAGAAGGGTCTGGGGATCTTTTTAAATGCCCTGAGGGGCATTAGAATGGTCTGGGGGCCTTTAGAAAGGCCCTGAGGGGCATTAGAAGAGTCTGGGGGGATTTAGAAAGGCCATGATAGGTTCTAGAAGGGTCTGGGGGCCTTTAGAATGGTCCTGAGGGTGTCTAGAAGGGTCTGGAGGCATTTAAAAGTGTCCTGAGTGGCTCTAGAAGGGTCTGGGTGCCTTTATAAGGGTCCTGAGGGGCATTAGAAGGGTCTGGGTGTACTTATAAAAGCCCTGAGGGGAATTAGCAGGGTCTGGGGGACTTTAGAAGGGTCCTGAGGGGCTCTATAAGGGTCTGCGGGCCTTCAGAAGGGTCTTCAGGGGCTCTAGAAGGGTCTGGGGACCTTTAGAAAGGCCCTGTGGGGCATTAGAATGGTCTGCGGGCCTTTAGAAGTGTCCTGAGGGGCTCTAGAATGGTCTGGGGACCTTTATAAGGGTCCTGACGGGCTCTAGAAGGGTCTGGGAACATTTATAAATGCCCTGAGGGGCATTAGAAGGGTCTGAGGGCCTTTAGAAAGGTCCTGAGGGGCATTAGAAGGGTCTTGTGGCCTTCATAAGGATCCTGAAAGGCATTAGAAGGGTCTGGGGGCTTTTAGATGGGTCCTGAGGCAATCTAGAAGGGTCTGGGGGCCTTTACATGGGTCTTGAGGGTCATTAGAAGGGTGTGGAGGCCTTTAGAAAGGCCCTGAGGAGCTCTAGAAGGGTCTGGGGGCTATTAGAAGTGTCCTGAGGGGCTGTAGAAGGGTCTGGGGGCCTTTACATGGGTCCTGATGGGTTCTAGAAAGATCTGAGGGCCTCTAGAAATGTCCTGAGTGGCTCTAGAAGGGTCTGGGTGCCTTTTTAAGGGCTCTGAGGGGCATTTGAAAGTTCTGGGGGCCTTTAGAAAGGCCCTGAGGTGGATTAGAAGGGTCTGAGGGCCTTTAGAATCGTCCTGAGGGGTTCTAGAATGGTCTGGAAGCCGTTAGAATGACGTTGAGGGGCTCTAGAAGGGTCTGCGGGCCTTCAGAATGGCCCTGAGGGGCTCTAAAAGAGTCTGGGGGCCTTTAGAATGGTCCTGAGGGGCTCTAGAAGGGTCTGGGGACCTTTTTAAATGCCCTGAGGGGCATTAGATGGGTCTGGGGGCCTTTAGAAAGGCCCTGAGGGGCATTAGAAGAGTCTGGGTGGATTTAGAAAGGCCCTGATAGGTTCTAGAAGGGTCTGGGGGCCTTTAGATTGGTCCTGAGGGTGTCTAGAAGGGTCTGGAGGCATTTAAAGCTGTCCTGAGAGGCTCTAGAATGGTCTGGGTGCCTTTATAAGGGTCCTGAGGGGCATTAGAAGGGTCTGGGTGTCCTTATAAAAGCCCTGAGGGGAATTAGCAGGGTCTGGGGGACTTTAGAAGGGTCCTGAGGGGCTCTATAAGGGTCTGGGGGCCTTTAGAAAGGCCCTGTGGGGCATTAGAAGTGTCTGCGGGCCTTTAGAAGTGTCCTGAGGGGCTCTAGAATGGTCTGGGGACCTTTATAAAGGCCCTAAGGGGGATTATAAGGGTCTCGCGGCCTTTAGAAAGGCCCTGAGTGGCATTACAAGGGTCTGGGGTCATATAGAAAGGCCCTGAGAGGTTCTAGAAGTGTCTGTGGTACTTTAGAAAGGCCCTGAGGAGCATTAGAAGGGTCTGGGGGCCTTTCGAAGGGTTCTGAGGGGCATTTGAATGGTCTGGGGGCCTTTAGAAAGGCCCTGAGGTGCATTAGAAAGGTCTGGGGCCTTTTAGAAGGGTCTTGAGGGGATCTAGAAGGGTCTGGGGGCCTTTAGAATCGTCCTGAGGGGGTCTAGAAGGGTCTGGGGGCCTTTAGAAAGGCCCTGAGGGGCTCTAGAAGGGTCTGGGGGCCTTTAGAATGCTCCTGAGGGGCAGTAGAAGGGTCTGGGAACCTTTATAAAGGCCCGACGGGCATTAGAATGGTCTGCGGGCCTTTAGAAGTGTCCTGAGGGGCTCTAGAATGGTCTGGGGGGCTTTATAAGGGTCCTGACGTGCTCTAGAAAGGTCTTGAAACCTTTATAAATGCCCTGAGGGGCATTAGAAGGGTCTGAGGGCCTTTAGAAAGGTCCTGAGGGGCATTAGAAGGGTCTTGTGTCCTTCATAAGGGTCCTGAAAGGCATTAGAAGGGTCTGTGGGCTTTTAGATGGGTCCTGAGGCAATCTAGAAGGGTCTGGGGGCCTTTACATGGGTCTTGAGGGTCATTAGAAGAGTGTGGATGCCTTTAGAAAGGCCCTGAGGGGCTCTAGAAGGGTCTGGAAACTTTAGAAGCGTCCTGAGGGGCTGTAGAAGGGTCTGGGGGCCTTTAGAAGGTCCTGATGGGTTCTAGAAAGATTTGATGGCCTCTAGAAATGTCCTGAGTGGCTCTAGAAGGGTCTGGGGGCCTTTTTAAGGGCTCTGAGGGGCATTTGAATGGTCTGGGGGCCTTTAGAAAGGCCCTGAGGTGGATTAGAAGGGTCTGAGGGCCTTTAGAATGGTCCTGAGGGGTTCTAGAAGGGTCTGGAGGCCGTTAGAATGACGTTGAGGGGCTCTAGAAGGGTCTGCGGGCCTTTAGAATGGCCCTGAGGGGCTCTAAAAGAGTCTGGGGGCCTTTAGAATGGTCCTGAGGGGCTCTAGAAGGGTCTGGGGATCTTTTTAAATGCCCTGAGGGGCATTAGAATGGTCTGGGGGCCTTTAGAAAGGCCCTGAGGGGCATTAGAAGTGTCTGGGGGGATTTAGAAAGGCCATGATAGGTTCTAGAAGGGTCTGGGGGCCTTTAGAATGGTCCTGAGGGTGTCTAGAAGGGTCTGGAGGCATTTAAAACTGTCCTGAGTGGCTCTAGAAGGGTCTGGGTGCCTTTATAAGGGTCCTGAGGGGCATTAGAAGGGTCTGGGTGTACATATAAAAGCCCTGAGGGGAATTAGCAGGGTCTGGGGGACTTTAGAAGGGTCCTGAGGGGCTCTATAAGGGTCTGCGGGCCTTCAGAAGGGTCTTCAGGGGCTCTAGAAGGGTCTGGGGACCTTTAGAAAGGCCCTGTGGGGCATTAGAATGGTCTGCGGGCCTTTAGAAGTGTCCTGAGGGGCTCTAGAATGGTCTGGGGACCTTTATAAGGGTCCTGACGGGCTCTAGAAGGGTCTGGGAACATTTATAAATGCCCTGAGGGGCATTAGAAGGGTCTGAGGGCCTTTAGAAAGGTCCTGAGGGGCATTAGAATGGTCTTGTGGCCTTCATAAGGATCCTGAAATGCATTAGAAGGGTCTGGGTGCTTTTAGATGGGTCCTGAGGCAATCTAGAAGGGTCTAGGGGCCTTTACATGGGTCTTGAGGGTCATTAGAAGGGTGTGGAGGCCTTTAGAAAGGCCCTGAGGAGCTCTAGAAGGGTCTGGGGGCTATTAGAAGTGTCCTGAGGGGCTGTAGAAGGGTCTGGGGGCATTTACATGGGTCCTGATGGGTTCTAGAAAGATCTGAGGGCCTCTAGAAATGTCCTGAGTGGCTCTAGAAGGGTCTGGGGGCCTTTTTAAGGGCTCTGAGGGGCATTTGAAAGTTCTGGGGGCCTTTAGAAAGGCCCTGAGGTTGATTAGAAGGGTCTGAAGGCCTTTAGAATCGTCCTGAGGGGTTCTAGAATGGTCTGAAAGCCGTTAGAATGACGTTGAGGGGCTCTAGAAGGGTCTGCGGGCCTTTAGAATGGCCCTGACGGGCTCTAAAAGAGTCTGGGGGCCTTTAGAATTGTCCTGAGGGGCTCTAGAAGGGTCTGGGGACCTTTTTAAATGCCCTGAGGGGCATTAGATGGGTCTGGGGGCCTTTAGAAAGGCCCTGAGGGGCATTAGAAGAGTCTGGGTGGATTTAGAAAGGCCCTGATAGGTTCTAGAAGGGTCTGGGGGCCTTTAGAATGGTCCTGAGTATGTCTAGAAGGGTCTGGAGGCATTTAAAGCTGTCCTGAGAGGCTCTAGAAGGGTCTGGGTGCCTTTATAAGGGTCCTGAGGGGCATTAGAAGGGTCTGGGTGTCCTTATAAAAGCCCTGAGGGGAATTAGCAGGGTCTGGGGGACTTTAGAAGGGTCCTGAGGGGCTCTATAAGGGTCTGGGGGCCTTTAGAAAGGCCCTGTGGGGCATTAGAAGTGTCTGCGGGCCTTTAGAAGTGTCCTGAGGGGCTCTAGAATGGTCTGGGGACCTTTATAAGGGTCCTGACAGGCTCTAGTAGGGTCTGGGAACCTTTATAAATGCCATGAGGGGCATTAGAAGGGTCTGAGGGCCTTTAGAAAGGTCCTGAGGGGCATTAGAAGGGTCTTGTGGCCTTCATAAGGGTCTTGAAAGGCATTTGAAGGGTCTGGGGTCTTTTGAATAGGTCCTAAGGCAATCTAGAAGGGTCTGGGGGCCTTTACATGGGTCTTGAGGGTCATTAGAAGGGTGTGGAGGTCTTTAGAAAGGCCCTGAGGGGCTCTAGAAGGGTCTGGGGGCTATTAGAAGTGTCCTGAGGGGGTCCAGAAGGGTCTGGGGACCTTTATAAATGCCCTAAGGGGGATTATAAGGGTCTCGCGGCCTTTAGAAAGGCCCTGAGTGGCATTACAAGGGTCTGGGGTCATATAGAAAGGCCCTGAGAGGTTCTAGAAGTGTCTGTGGTACTTTAGAAAGGCCCTGAGGAGCATTAGAAGGGTCTGGGGGCCTTTCAAAGGGTTCTGAGGGGCATTTGAATGGTCTGGGGGCCTTTAGAAAGGCCCTGAGGTGCATTAGAAAGGTCTGGGGCCTTTTAGAAGGGTCTTGAGGGGATCTAGAAGGGTCTGGGGGCTTTTAGAATCGTCCTGAGGGGGTCTAGAAGGGTCTGGGGGCCTTTAGAAAGGCCCTGAGGGGCTCTAGAAGGGTCTGGGGGCCTTTAGAATGCTCCTGAGGGGCAGTAGAAGGGTCTGGGAACCTTTATAAAGGCCCGACGGGCATTAGAATGGTCTGCGGGCCTTTAGAAGTGTCCTGAGGGGCTCTAGAATGGTCTGGGGGGCTTTATAAGGGTCCTGACGTGCCCTAGAAAGGTCTGGAAAACTTTATATATGCCCTGAGGGGCATTAGAAGGGTCTGAGGGCCTTTAGAATGGTCCTGAGGGGCTCTAGAAGGGTCTGGGGATCTTTTTAAATGCCCTGAGGGGCATTAGAATGGTCTGGGGGCCTTTAGAAAGGCCCTGAGGGGCATTTGAAGTGTCTGGGGGGATTTAGAAAGGCCATGATAGGTTCTAGAAGGGTCTGGGGGCCTTTAGAATGGTCCTGAGGGTGTCTAGAAGGGTCTGGAGGCATTTAAAACTGTCATGAGTGGTTCTAGAAGGGTCTGGGTGCCTTTATAAGGGTCCTGAGGGGCATTAGAAGGGTCTGGGTGTCCTTATAAAAGCCCTGAGGGGAATTAGCAGGGTCTGGGGGACTTTAGAAGGGTCCTGAGGGGCTCTATAAGGGTCTGCGGGCCTTTAGAAGGGTCTTCAGGGGCTCTAGAAGGGTCTGGGGACCTTTAGAAAGGCTCTGTGGGGCATTAGAATGGTCTGCGGGCCTTTAGAAGTGTCCTGAGGGGCTCTAGAATGGTCTGGGGACCTTTATAAGGGTCCTGACGGGCTCTAGAAGGGTCTGGGAACATTTATAAATGCCCTGAGGGGCATTAGAAGGGTCTGAGGGCCTTTAGAAAGGTCCTGAGGGGCATTAGAATGGTCTTGTGGCCTTCATAAGGATCCTGAAAGGCATTAGAAGGGTCTGGGTGCTTTTAGATGGGTCCTGAGGCAATCTAGAAGGGTCTAGGGGCCTTTACATGGGTCTTGAGGGTCATTAGAAGGGTGTGGAGGCCTTTAGAAAGGCCCTGAGGAGCTCTAGAAGGGTCTGGGGGCTATTAGAAGTGTCCTGAGGGGCTGTAGAAGGGTCTGGGGGCATTTACATGGGTCCTGATGGGTTCTAGAAAGATCTGAGGGCCTCTAGAAATGTCCTGAGTGGCTCTAGAAGGGTCTGGGGGCCTTTTTAAGGGCTCTGAGGGGCATTTGAAAGTTCTGGGGGCCTTTAGAAAGGCCCTGAGGTTGATTAGAAGGGTCTGAAGGCCTTTAGAATCGTCCTGAGGGGTTCTAGAATGGTCTGAAAGCCGTTAGAATGACGTTGAGGGGCTCTAGAAGGGTCTGCGGGCCTTTAGAATGGCCCTGACGGGCTCTAAAAGAGTCTGGGGGCCTTTAGAATTGTCCTGAGGGGCTCTAGAAGGGTCTGGGGACCTTTTTAAATGCCCTGAGGGGCATTAGATGGGTCTGGGGGCCTTTAGAAAGGCCCTGAGGGGCATTAGAAGAGTCTGGGTGGATTTAGAAAGGCCCTGATAGGTTCTAGAAGGGTCTGGGGGCCTTTAGAATGGTCCTGAGTATGTCTAGAAGGGTCTGGAGGCATTTAAAGCTGTCCTGAGAGGCTCTAGAAGGGTCTGGGTGCCTTTATAAGGGTCCTGAGGGGCATTAGAAGGGTCTGGGTGTCCTTATAAAAGCCCTGAGGGGAATTAGCAGGGTCTGGGGGACTTTAGAAGGGTCCTGAAGGGCTCTATAAGGGTCTGGGGGCCTTTAGAAAGGCCCTGTGGGGCATTAGAAGTGTCTGCGGGCCTTTAGAAGTGTCCTGAGGGGCTCTAGAATGGTCTGGGGACCTTTATAAGGGTCCTGACAGGCTCTAGTAGGGTCTGGGAACCTTTATAAATGCCATGAGGGGCATTAGAAGGGTCTGAGGGCCTTTAGAAAGGTCCTGAGGGGCATTAGAAGGGTCTTGTGGCCTTCATAAGGGTCTTGAAAGGCATTTGAAGGGTCTGGGGTCTTTTGAATAGGTCCTAAGGCAATCTAGAAGGGTCTGGGGGCCTTTACATGGGTCTTGAGGGTCATTAGAAGGGTGTGGAGGTCTTTAGAAAGGCCCTGAGGGGCTCTAGAAGGGTCTGGGGGCTATTAGAAGTGTCCTGAGGGGGTCCAGAAGGGTCTGGGGGCCTTTATAAAGGCCCTAAGGGGGATTATAAGGGTCTCGCGGCCTTTAGAAAGGCCCTGAGTGGCATTACAAGGGTCTGGGGTCATATAGAAAGGCCCTGAGAGGTTCTAGAAGTGTCTGTGGTACTTTAGAAAGGCCCTGAGGAGCATTAGAAGGGTCTGGGGGCCTTTCAAAGGGTTCTGAGGGGCATTTGAATGGTCTGGGGGCCTTTAGAAAGGCCCTGAGGTGCATTAGAAAGGTCTGGGGCCTTTTAGAAGGGTCTTGAGGGGATCTAGAAGGGTCTGGGGGCTTTTAGAATCGTCCTGAGGGGGTCTAGAAAGGTCTGGGGGCCTTTAGAAAGGCCCTGAGGGGCTCTAGAAGGGTCTGGGGGCCTTTAGAATGCTCCTGAGGGGCAGTAGAAGGGTCTGGGAACCTTTATAAAGGCCCGACGGGCATTAGAATGGTCTGCGGGCCTTTAGAAGTGTCCTGAGGGGCTCTAGAATGGTCTGGGGGGCTTTATAAGGGTCCTGACGTGCCCTAGAAAGGTCTGGAAAACTTTATATATGCCCTGAGGGGCATTAGAAGGGTCTGAGGGCCTTTAGAATGGTCCTGAGGGGCTCTAGAAGGGTCTGGGGATCTTTTTAAATGCCCTGAGGGGCATTAGAATGGTCTGGGGGCCTTTAGAAAGGCCCTGAGGGGCATTTGAAGTGTCTGGGGGGATTTAGAAAGGCCATGATAGGTTCTAGAAGGGTCTGGGGGCCTTTAGAATGGTCCTGAGGGTGTCTAGAAGGGTCTGGAGGCATTTAAAACTGTCATGAGTGGTTCTAGAAGGGTCTGGGTGCCTTTATAAGGGTCCTGAGGGGCATTAGAAGGGTCTGGGTGTCCTTATAAAAGCCCTGAGGGGAATTAGCAGGGTCTGGGGGACTTTAGAAGGGTCCTGAGGGGCTCTATAAGGGTCTGCGGGCCTTTAGAAGGGTCTTCAGGGGCTCTAGAAGGGTCTGGGGACCTTTAGAAAGGCTCTGTGGGGCATTAGAATGGTCTGCGGGCCTTTAGAAGCGTCCTGAGGGGCTCTAGAATGGTCTGGGGACCTTTATAAGGGTCCTGACGGGCTCTAGAAGGGTCTGGGAACATTTATAAATGCCCTGAGGGGCATTAGAAGGGTCTGAGGGCCTTTAGAAAGGTCCTGAGGGGAATTAGAATGGTCTTGTGGCCTTCATAAGGATCCTGAAAGGCATTAGAAGGGTCTGGGGGCTTTTAGATGGGTCCTGAGGCAATCTAGAAGGGTCTAGGGGCCTTTACATGGGTCTTGAGGGTCATTAGAAGGGTGTGGAGGCCTTTAGAAAGGCCCTGAGGAGCTCTAGAAGGGTCTGGGGGCTTTTAGAAGTGTCCTGAGTGGCTGTAGAAGGGTCTGGGGGCATTTACATGGGTCCTGATGGATTCTAGAAAGATCTGACGGCCTCTAGAAATGTCCTGAGTGGCTCTAGAAGGGTCTTGGTGCCTTTTTAAGGGCTCTGAGGGGCATTTGAAAGTTCTGGGGGCCTTTAGAAAGGCCCTGAGGTGGATTAGAAGGGTCTGAGGGCCTTTAGAATCGTCCTGAGGGGTTCTAGAATGGTCTGGAAGCCGTTAGAATGAGGTTGAGGGGCTCTAGAAGGGTCTGCGGGCCTTTAGAATGGCCCTGAGGGGCTCTAGAAGGGTCTGGGGACCTTTTTAAATGCCCTGAGGGGCATTAGATGGGTCTGGGGGCCTTTAGAAAGGCCCTGAGGGGCATTAGAAGAGTCTGGGTGGATTTAGAAAGGCCCTGATAGGTTCTAGAAGGGTCTGGGGGCCTTTAGAATGGTCCTGAGGATGTCTAGAAGGGTCTGGAGGCATTTAAAGCTGTCCTGAGAGGCTCTAGAAGGGTCTGGGTGCCTTTATAAGGGTCCTGAGGGGCATTAGAAGGGTCTGGGTGTCCTTATAAAAGCCCTGAGGGGAATTAGCAGGGTCTGGGGGACTTTAGAATGGTCCTGAGGGGCTCTATAAGGGTCTGGGGGCCTTTAGAAAGGCCCTGTGGGGCATTAGAAGTGTCTGCGGGCCTTTAGAAGTTTCCAGAGGGGCTCTAGAATGGTCTGGGGACCTTTATAAGGGTCCTGACAGGGTCTAGAAGGGTCTGGGAACGTTTATAAATGCCATGAGGGGCATTAGAAAGGTCTGAGGGCCTTTAGAAAGGTCCTGAGGGGCATTAGAAGGGTCTTGTGGCCTTCATAAGGGTCTTGAAAGGCATTTGAAGGGTCTGGGGTCTTTTGAATAGGTCCTAAGGCAATCTAGAAGGGTCTGGGGGCCTTTACATGGGTCTTGAGGGTCATTAGAAGGGTGTGGAGGTCTTTAGAAAGGCCCTGAGGGGCTCTAGAAGGGTCTGGGGGCTATTAGAAGTGTCCTGAGGGGGTCCAGAAGGGTCTGGGGGCCTTTATAAAGGCCCTAAGGGGGATTATAAGGGTCTCGCGGCCTTTAGAAAGGCCCTGAGTGGCATTACAAGGGTCTGGGGTCATATAGAAAGGCCCTGAGAGGTTCTAGAAGTGTCTGTGGTACTTTAGAAAGGCCCTGAGGAGCATTAGAAGGGTCTGGGGGCCTTTCGAAGGGTTCTGAGGGGCATTTGAATGGTCTGGGGGCCTTTAGAAAGGCCCTGAGGTGCATTAGAAAGGTCTGGGGCCTTTTAGAAGGGTCTTGAGGGGATCTAGAAGGGTCTGGGGGCTTTTAGAATCGTCCTGAGGGGGTCTAGAAGGGTCTGGGGGCCTTTAGAAAGGCCCTGAGGGGCTCTAGAAGGGTCTGGGGGCCTTTAGAATGCTCCTGAGGGGCAGTAGAAGGGTCTGGGAACCTTTATAAAGGCCCGACGGGCATTAGAATGGTCTGCGGGCCTTTAGAAGTGTCCTGAGGGGCTCTAGAATGGTCTGGGGGGCTTTATAAGGGTCCTGACGTGCCCTAGAAAGGTCTGGAAAACTTTATATATGCCCTGAGGGGCATTAGAAGGGTCTGAGGGCCTTTAGAAAGGTCCTGAGGGGCATTAGAAGGGTCTTGTGTCCTTCATAAGGGTCCTGAAAGGCATTAGAAGGGTCTGGGGGCTTTTAGATGGGTCCTGAGGCAATCTAGAAGGGTCTGGGGGCCTTTACATGGGTCTTGAGGGTCATTAGAAGAGTGTGGAGGCCTTTAGAAAGGCCCTGAGGGGCTCTAGAAGGGTCTGGAAACTTTAGAAGCGTCCTGAGGGGCTGTAGAAGGGTCTGGGGGCCTTTACATGGGTCCTGATGGGTTCTAGAAAGATTTGATGGCCTCTAGAAATGTCCTGAGTGGCTCTAGAAGGGTCTGGGGGCCTTTTTAAGGGCTGTGAGGGGCATTTGAATGGTCTGGGGGCATTTAGAAAGGCCCTGAGGTGGATTAGAAGGGTCTGAGGGCCTTTAGAATGGTCCTGAGGGGTTCTAGAAGGGTCTGGAGGCCGTTAGAATGACGTTGAGGGGCTCTAGAAGGGTCTGCGGGCCTTTAGAATGGCCCTGAGGGGCTCTAAAAGAGTCTGGGCGCCTTTAGAATGGTCCTGAGGGGCTCTAGAAGGGTCTGGGGATCTTTTTAAATGCCCTGAGGGGCATTAGAATGGTCTGGGGGCCTTTAGAAAGGCCCTGAGGGGCATTTGAAGTGTCTGGGGGGATTTAGAAAGGCCATGATAGGTTCTAGAAGGGTCTGGGGGCCTTTAGAATGGTCCTGAGGGTGTCTAGAAGGGTCTGGAGGCATTTAAAACTGTCCTGAGTGGCTCTAGAAGGGTCTGGGTGCCTTTATAAGGGTCCTGAGGGGCATTAGAAGGGTCTGGGTGTCCTTATAAAAGCCCTGAGGGGAATTAGCAGGGTCTGGGGGACTTTAGAAGGGTCCTGAGGGGCTCTATAAGGGTCTGCGGGCCTTTAGAAGGGTCTTCAGGGGCTCTAGAAGGGTCTGGGGACCTTTAGAAAGGCCCTGTGGGGCATTAGAATGGTCTGCGGGCCTTTAGAAGCGTCCTGAGGGGCTCTAGAATGGTCTGGGGACCTTTATAAGGGTCCTGACGGGCTCTAGAAGGGTCTGGGAACATTTATAAATGCCCTGAGGGGCATTAGAAGGGTCTGAGGGCCTTTAGAAAGGTCCTGAGGGTTATTAGAATGGTCTTGTGGCCTTCATAAGGATCCTGAAAGGCATTAGAAGGGTCTGGGTGCTTTTAGATGGGTCCTGAGGCAATCTAGAAGGGTCTGGGGGCCTTTACATGGGTCTTGAGGGTCATTAGAAGGGTGTGGAGGCCTTTAGAAAGGCCCTGAGGAGCTCTAGAAGGGTCTGGGGGCTATTAGAAGTGTCCTGAGGGGCTGTAGAAGGGTCTGGGGGCATTTACATGGTCCTGATGTGTTCTAGAAAGATCTGAGGGCCTCTAGAAATGTCCTGAGTGGCTCTAGAAGGGTCTGGGTGCCTTTTTAAGGGCTCTGAGGGGCATTTGAAAGTTCTGGGGGCCTTTAGAAAGGCCCTGAGGTGGATTAGAAGGGTCTGAGGGCCTTTAGAATCGTCCTGAGGGGTTCTAGAATGGTCTGGAAGCCGTTAGAATGACGTTGAGGGGCTCTAGAAGGGTCTGCGGGCCTTTAGAATGGCCCTGAGGGGCTCTAAAAGAGTCTGGAGGCCTTTAGAATGGTCCTGAGGGGCTCTAGAAGGGTCTGGGGACCTTTTTAAATGCCCTGAGGGGCATTAGATGGGTCTGGGGGCCTTTAGAAAGGCCCTGAGGGGCATTAGAAGAGTCTGGGTGGATTTAGAAAGGCCCTGATAGGTTCTAGAAGGGTCTGGGGGCCTTTAGAATGGTCCTGAGGATGTCTAGAAGGGTCTGGAGGCATTTAAAGCTGTCCTGAGAGGCTCTAGAAGGGTCTGGGTGCCTTTATAAGGGTCCTGAGGGGCATTAGAAGGGTCTGGGTGTCCTTATAAAAGCCCTGAGGGGAATTAGCAGGGTCTGGGGGACTTTAGAAGGGTCCTGAGGGGCTCTAAAAGGGTCTGGGGGCCTTTAGAAAGGCCCTGTGGGGCATTAGAAGTGTCTGCGGGCCTTTAGAAGTGTCCAGAGGGGCTCTAGAATGGTCTGGGGACCTTTATAAGGGTCCTGACAGGGTCTAGAAGGGTCTGGGAACGTTTATAAATGCCCTGAGGGGCATTAGAAGGGTCTGAGGGCCTTTAGAAAGGTCCTGAGGGGCATTAGAAGGGTCTTGTGGCCTTCATAAGGGTCTTGAAAGGCATTTGAAGGGTCTGGGGTCTTTTGAATAGGTCCTAAGGCAATCTAGAAGGGTCTGGGGGCCTTTACATGGGTCTTGAGGGTCATTAGAAGGGTGTGGAGGTCTTTAGAAAGGCCCTGAGGGGCTCTAGAAGGGTCTGGGGGCTATTAGAAGTGTCCTGAGGGGGTCCAGAAGGGTCTGGGGGCCTTTATAAAGGCCCTAAGGGGGATTATAAGGGTCTCGCGGCCTTTAGAAAGGCCCTGAGTGGCATTACAAGGGTCTGGGGTAATATAGAAAGGCCCTGAGAGGTTCTAGAAGTGTCTGTGGTACTTTAGAAAGGCCCTGAGGAGCATTAGAAGGGTCTGGGGGCCTTTCGAAAGGTTCTGAGGGGCATTTGAATGGTCTGGGGGCCTTTAGAAAGGCCCTGAGGTGCATTAGAAAGGTCTGGGGCCTTTTAGAAGGGTCTTGAGGGGATCTAGAAGGGTCTGGGGGCCTTTAGAATCGTCCTGAGGGGGTCTAGAAGGGTCTGGGGGCCTTTAGAAAGGCCCTGAGGGGCTCTAGAAGGGTCTGGGGGCCTTTAGAATGCTCCTGAGGGGCAGTAGAAGGGTCTGGGAACCTTTATAAAGGCCCGACGGGCATTAGAATGGTCTGCGGGCCTTTAGAAGTGTCCTGAGGGGCTCTAGAATGGTCTGGGGGGCTTTATAAGGGTCCTGACGTGCTCTAGAAAGGTCTGGAAACCTTTATATATGCCCTGAGGGGCATTAGAAGGGTCTGAGGGCCTTTAGAAATGTCCTGAGGGGCATTAGAATGGTCTTGTGTCCTTCATAAGGGTCCTGAAAGGCATTAGAATGGTCTGGGGGCTTTTAGATGGGTCTTGAGGCAATCTAGAAGGGTCTGGGGGCTTTTACATGGGTCTTGAGGGTCATTAGAAGAGTGTGGAGGCCTTTAGAAAGGCCCTGAGGGGCTCTAGAAGGGTCTGGAAACTTTAGAATCGTCCTGAGGGGCTGTAGAAGGGTCTGGGGGCCTTTACATGGGTCCTGATGGGTTCTAGAAAGATTTGAGGGCCTCTAGAAATGTCCTGAGTGGCTCTAGAAGGGTCTGGGGGCCTTTTTAAGGGCTCTGAGGGGCATTTGAATGGTCTGGGGGGCTTTAGAAAGGCCCTGAGGTGGATTAGAAGGGTCTGAGGGCCTTTAGAATGGTCCTGAGGGGTTCTAGAAGGGTCTGGAGGCCGTTAGAATGACGTTGAGGGGCTCTTTAAGGGTCTGCGGGCCTTTAGAATGGCCCTGAGGGGCTCTAAAAGAGTCTGGCGGCCTTTAGAATGGTCCTGAGGGGCTCTAGAAGGGTCTGGGGATCTTTTTAAATGCCCTGAGGGGCATTAGAATGGTCTGGGGGCCTTTAGAAAGGCCCTGAGGGGCATTAGAAGTGTCTGGGGGGATTTAGAAAGGCCATGATAGGTTCTAGAAGGGTCTGGGGGCCTTTAGAATGGTCCTGAGGGTGTCTAGAAGGGTCTGGAGGCATTTAAAACTGTCCTGAGTGGCTCTAGAAGGGTCTGGGTGCCTTTATAAGGGTCCTGAGGGGCATTAGAAGGGTCTGGGTGTCCTTATAAAAGCCCTGAGGGGAATTAGCAGGGTCTGGGGGACTTTAGAAGGGTCCTGAGGGGCTCTATAAGGGTCTGCGGGCCTTTAGAAGGGTCTTCAGGGGCTCTAGAAGGGTCTGGGTACCTTTAGAAAGGCCCTGTGGGGCATTAGAATGGTCTGCGGGCCTTTAGAAGTGTCCTGAGGGGCTCTAGAATGGTCTGGGGACCTTTATAAGGGTCCTGACGGGCTCTAGAAGGGTCTGGGAACATTTATAAATGCCCTGAGGGGCATTAGAAGGGTCTGAGGGCCTTTAGAATGGTCCTGAGGGGCATTAGAATGGTCTTGTGGCCTTCATAAGGATCCTGAAATGCATTAGAAGGGTCTGGGGGCTTTTAGATGGGTCCTGAGGCAATCTAGAAGGGTCTGGGGGCCTTTACATGGGTCTTGAGGGTCATTAGAAGGGTGTGGAGGCCTTTAGAAAGGCCCTGAGGAGCTCTAGAAGGGTCTGGGGGCTATTAGAAGTGTCCTGAGGGGCTGTAGAAGGGTCTGGGGGCATTTACATGGGTCCTGATGGGTTCTAGAAAGATCTGAGGGCCTCTAGAAATGTCCTGAGTGGCTCTAGAAGGGTCTGGGTGCCTTTTTAAGGGCTCTGAGGGGCATTTGAAAGTTCTGGGGGCCTTTAGAAAGGCCCTGAGGTGGATTAGAAGGGTCTGAGGGCCTTTAGAATCGTCCTGAGGGGTTCTAGAATGGTCTGGAAGCCGTTAGAATGACGTTGAGGGGCTCTAGAAGGGTCTGCGGGCCTTTAGAATGGCCCTGAGGGGCTCTAAAAGAGTCTGGGGGCCTTTAGAATGGTCCTGAGGGGCTCTAGAAGGGTCTGGGGACCTTTTTAAATGCCCTGAGGGGCATTAGATGGGTCTGGGGGCCTTTAGAAAGGCCCTGAGGGGCATTAGAAGAGTCTGGGTGGATTTAGAAAGGCCCTGATAGGTTCTAGAAGGGTCTGGGGGCCTTTAGAATGGTCCTGAGGATGTCTAGAAGGGTCTGGAGGCATTTAAAGCTGTCCTGAGAGGCTCTAGAAGGGTCTGGGTGCCTTTATAAGGGTCCTGAGGGGCATTAGAAGGGTCTGGGTGTCCTTATAAAAGCCCTGAGGGGAATTAGCAGGGTCTGGGGGACTTTAGAAGGGTCCTGAGGGGCTCTAAAAGGGTCTGGGGGCCTTTAGAAAGGCCCTGTGGGGCATTAGAAGTGTCTGCGGGCCTTTAGAAGTGTCCAGAGGGGCTCTAGAATGGTCTGGGGACCTTTATAACGGTCCTGACAGGCTCTAAAAGGGTCTGGGAACGTTTATAAATGCCCTGAGGGGCATTAGAAGGGTCTGAGGGCCTTTAGAAAGGTCCTGAGGGGCATTAGAAGGGTCTTGTGGCCTTCATAAGGGTCTTGAAAGGCATTTGAAGGGTCTGGGGTCTTTTGAATAGGTCCTAAGGCAATCTAGAAGGGTCTGGGGGCCTTTACATGGGTCTTGAGGGTCATTAGAAGGGTGTGGAGGTCTTTAGAAAGGCCCTGAGGGGCTCTAGAAGGGTCTGGGGGCTATTAGAAGTGTCCTGAGGGGGTCCAGAAGGGTCTGGGGGCCTTTATAAAGGCCCTAAGGTGGATTATAAGGGTCTCGCGGCCTTTAGAAAGGCCCTGAGTGGCATTACAAGGGTCTGGGGTCATATAGAAAGGCCCTGAGAGGTTCTAGAAGTGTCTGTGGTACTTTAGAAAGGCCCTGAGGAGCATTAGAAGGGTCTGGGGGCCTTTCGAAGGGTTCTGAGGGGCATTTGAATGGTCTGGGGGCCTTTAGAAAGGCCCTGAGGTGCATTAGAAAGGTCTGGGGCCTTTTAGAAGGGTCTTGAGGGGATCTAGAAGGGTCTGGGGGCCTTTAGAATCGTCCTGAGGGGGTCTAGAAGGGTCTGGGGGCCTTTAGAAAGGCCCTGAGGGGCTCTAGAAGGGTCTGGGGGCCTTTAGAATGCTCCTGAGGGGCAGTAGAAGGGTCTGGGAACCTTTATAAAGGCCCGACGGGCATTAGAATGGTCTGCGGGCCTTTAGAAGTGTCCTGAGGGGCTCTAGAATGGTCTGGGGGGCTTTATAAGGGTCCTGACGTGCTCTAGAAAGGTCTGGAAACCTTTATATATGCCCTGAGGGGCATTAGAAGGGTCTGAGGGCCTTTAGAAATGTCCTGAGGGGCATTAGAAGGGTCTTGTGTCCTTCATAAGGGTCCTGAAAGGCATTAGAAGGGTCTGGGGGCTTTTAGATGGGTCTTGAGGCAATCTAGAAGGGTCTGGGGGCTTTTACATGGGTCTTGAGGGTCATTAGAAGAGTGTGGAGGCCTTTAGAAAGGCCCTGAGGGGCTCTAGAAGGGTCTGGAAACTTTAGAATCGTCCTGAGGGGCTGTAGAAGGGTCTGGGGGCCTTTACATGGGTCCTGATTTTTTCTAGAAAGATTTGAGGGCCTCTAGAAATGTCCTGAGTGGCTCTAGAAGGGTCTGGGGGCCTTTTTAAGGGCTCTGAGGGGCATTTGAATGGTCTGGGGGGCTTTAGAAAGGCCCTGAGGTGGATTAGAAGGGTCTGAGGGCCTTTAGAATGGTCCTGAGGGGTTCTAGAAGGGTCTGGAGGCCGTTAGAATGACGTTGAGAGGCTCTAGAAGGGTCTGCGGGCCTTTAGAATGGCCCTGAGGGGCTCTAAAAGAGTCTGGCGGCCTTTAGAATGGTCCTGAGGGGCTCTAGAAGGGTCTGGGGATCTTTTTAAATGCCCTGAGGGGCATTAGAATGGTCTGGGGGCCTTTAGAAAGGCCCTGAGGGGCATTAGAAGTGTCTGGGGGGATTTAGAAAGGCCATGATAGGTTCTAGAAGGGTCTGGGGGCCTTTAGAATGGTCCTGAGGGTGTCTAGAAGGGTCTGGAGGCATTTAAAACTGTCCTGAGTGGCTCTAGAAGGGTCTGGGTGCCTTTATAAGGGTCCTGAGGGGCATTAGAAGGGTCTGAGTGTCCTTATAAAAGCCCTGAGGGGAATTAGCAGGGTCTGGGGGACTTTAGAAGGGTCCTGAGGGGCTCTATAAGGGTCTGCGGGCCTTTAGAAGGGTCTTCAGGGGCTCTAGAAGGGTCTGGGGACCTTTAGAAAGGCCCTGTGGGGCATTAGAATGGTCTGCGGGCCTTTAGAAGTGTCCTGAGGGGCTCTAGAATGGTCTGGGGACCTTTATAAGGGTCCTGACGGGCTCTAGAAGGGTCTGGGAACATTTATAAATGCCCTGAGGGGCATTAGAAGGGTCTGAGGGCCTTTAGAAAGGTCCTGAGGGGCATTAGAATGGTCTTGTGGCCTTCATAAGGATCCTGAAAGGCATTAGAAGGGTCTGGGGGCTTTTAGATTGGTCCTGAGGCAATCTAGAAGGGTCTGGGGGCCTTTACATGGGTCTTGAGGGTCATTAGAAGGGTGTGGAGGCCTTTAGAAAGGCCCTGAGGAGCTCTAGAAGGGTCTGGGGGCTATTAGAAGTGTCCTGAGGGGCTGTAGAAGGGTCTGGGGGCATTTACATGGGTCCTGATGGGTTCTAGAAAGATCTGAGGGCCTCTAGAAATGTCCTGAGTGGCTCTAGAAGGGTCTGGGTGCCTTTTTAAGGGCTCTGAGGGGCATTTGAAAGTTCTGGGGGCCTTTAGAAAGGCCCTGAGGTGGATTAGAAGGGTCTGAGGGCCTTTAGAATCGTCCTGAGGGGTTCTAGAATGGTCTGGAAGCCGTTAGAATGACGTTGAGGGGCTCTAGAAGGGTCTGCGGGCCTTTAGAATGGCCCTGAGGGGCTCTAAAAGAGTCTGGGGGCCTTTAGAATGGTCCTGATGGGCTCTAGAAGGGTCTGGGGACCTTTTTAAATGCCCTGAGGGGCATTAGATGGGTCTGGGGGCCTTTAGAAAGGCCCTGAGGGGCATTAGAAGAGTCTGGGTGGATTTAGAAAGGCCCTGATAGGTTCTAGAAGGGTCTGGGGGCCTTTAGAATGGTCCTGAGGGTGTCTAGAAGGGTCTGGAGGCATTTAAAACTGTCCTGAGAGGCTCTAGAAGGGTCTGGGTGCCTTTATAAGGGTCCTGAGGGGCATTAGAAGGGTCTGGGTGTCCTTATAAAAGCCCTGAGGGGAATTAGCAGGGTCTGGGGGACTTTAGAAGGGTCCTGAGGGGCTCTATAAGGGTCTGGGGGCCTTTAGAAAGGCCCTGTGGGGCATTAGAAGTGTCTGCGGGCCTTTAGAAGTGTCCTTAGGGGCTCTAGAATGGTCTGGGGACATTTATAAGGGTCCTGACAGGCTCTAGAAGGGTCTGGGAACCTTTATAAATGCCCTGAGGGGCATTAGAAGGGTCTGAGTGCCTTTAGAAAGGTCCTGAGGGGCATTAGAAGGGTCTTGTGGCCTTCATAAGGGTCTTGAAAGGCATTTGAAGGGTCTGGGGTCTTTTGAATAGGTCCTAAGGCAATCTAGAAGGGTCTGGGGGCCTTTACATGGGTCTTGAGGGTCATTAGAAGGGTGTGGAGGTCTTTAGAAAGGCCCTGAGGGGCTCTAGAAGGGTCTGGGGGCTATTAGAAGTGTCCTGAGGGGGTCCAGAAGGGTCTGGGGGCCTTTATAAAGGCCCTCAGGTGGTTTATAAGGGTCTTGCGGCCTTTAGAAAGGCCCTGAGTGGCATTACAAGGGTCTGGGGTCATATAGAAAGGCCCTGAGCGGTTCTAGAAGTGTCTGTGGTACTTTAGAAAGGCCCTGAGGAGCATTAGAAGGGTCTGGGGGCCTTTAGAAGGGTTCTGAGGGCATTTGAATGGTCTGGGGGCCTTTAGAAAGGCCCTGAGGTGCATTAGAAAGGTCTGGGGCCTTTTAGAAGGGTCTTGAGGGGGTCTAGAAGGGTCTGGGGGATTTTAGAAAGGCCCTGAGGGGATCTAGAAGGGTCAGGGAGCCGTTAGAAGGATGTTGAGGGTCTCTTGAAGGGTCTGCGGGCCTTTAGAATGGCCCTGAGGGGCTCTAAAAGAGTCTGGGGGCCTTTAGAATGGTCCTGAGGGGCTCTAGAAGGGTCTGGGGACCTTTCGAAATGCCCTGAGGGGCATTAGAAGGGTCTGGGGGGCTTTAGAATGGTCCTGAGGGGGTCTAGAAGGGTCTGGAGGCATTTAAAACTGCCCTGAGAGGCTCTAGAAGGGTCTGGGGGCCTTTAGAATTCTCCTGAGGGGCAGTAGAAGGGTCTGGGAACCTTTATAAAGGCCCTAACGGGCATTAGAATGGTCTGCGGGCCTTTAGAAGCGTCTAGAGGGGCTCTAGAATGGTCTGGTGGCCTTTATAAGGGTCCTGACGGGCTCTAGAAGGGTCTGGGAACCTTTCTAAATGCCCTGAGGGGCATTAGAAGGTTCTGAGGGCCTTTAGAATAGTCCTGAGGGGCATTATAACGGTCTTGTCTCCTTTATAAGGGTCCTGAAAGGCATTAGAAGGGTCTGGGGGCTTTTAGATGGGTCCTGAGGCAATCTAGAAGGGTCTGGGGGCCTTTACATGGGTCTTGAGGGTCATTAGAAGGGTGTGGAGGCCATTAGAAAGGACCTGATCGGCTCTAGAATGGTCAGGGAGCCGTTAGAAGGATGTTGAGGGTCTCTTGAAGGTTCTGCGGGCCTTTAGAATGGCCCTGAGGGGCTCTAAAAGAGTCTGAGGGCCTTTAGAATGGTCCTGAGGGGCTCTAGAAGGGTCAGGGGTACTTTCAAATGCCCTTAGGGGCATTATTAGGGTCTGGGGTGCTTTAGAATGGTCCTGAGGGGGTCTAGAAGGGTCTGGAGGCATTTAAAACTGTCCTGAGAGGCTCTAGACAGGTCTGGGGGCCTTTAGAATACTCCTGAGGGGCAGTACAAGGGTCTGGGAACCTTTATAAATGCCCTAAGGGGCATTAGAAGGGTCTGAGGGCCTTTAGAAAGGTCCTGAGGGGCATTAGAAGGGTCTTGTGGCCTTCATAAGGGTCCTGAAAGGCATTAGAAGGGTCTGGGGGCTTTTAGATGGGTCCTGAGGCAATCTAGAAGGGTCTGGGGGCCTTTACATGGGTCTTGAGGGTCATTCGAAGGGTGTGGAGACCTTTAGAAAGGACCTGAGGGGCTCTAGAAGGGTCTGGGGTACTTTAGAAGCGTCCTGAGGGGCTGTAGAAGGGTCTGGGGGCCTTTACATGGGTCCTGATGGGTTCTAGAAAGATCTGAGGGCCTCTAGAAATGTCCTGAGTGGCTCTAGAAGGGTCTGGGGGCCTTTTTAAGGGCTCTGAGGGGCATTAGATGGGTCTGCGGGCCTTTAGAAAGGCCCTGAGGGGCATTAGAAGAGTCTGGGTGGATTTAGAAAGGCCCTGATAGGTTCTAGAATGGTCTGGGGGCCTTTAGAATGGTCCTGAGGGTGTCTAGAAGGGTCTGGAGGCATTTAAAGATGTCCTGAGAGGCTCTAGAAGGGTCTGGGTGCCTTTATAAGGGTCCTGAGGGGCATTAGAAGGGTCTGGGTGTCCTTATAAAAGCCCTGAGGGGAATTAGCAGGGTCTGGGGGACTTTAGAAGGGTCCTGAGGGGCTCTATAAGGGTCTGGGGGCCTTTAGAAAGGCCCTGTGGGGCATTAGAAGTGTCTGCGGGCCTTTAGAAGTGTCCTTAGGGGCTCTAGAATGGTCTGGGGACATTTATAAGGGTCCTGACAGGCTCTAGAAGGGTCTGGGAACCTTTATAAATGCCCTGAGGGACATTAGAAGGGTCTGAGTGCCTTTAGAAAGGTCCTGAGGGGCATTAGAAGGGTCTTGTGGCCTTCATAAGGGTCTTGAAAGGCATTTGAAGGGTCTGGGGTCTTTTGAATAGGTCCTAAGGCAATCTAGAAGGGTCTGGGGGCCTTTACATGGGTCTTGAGGGTCATTAGAAGGGTGTGGAGGTCTTTAGAAAGGCCCTGAGGGGCTCTAGAAGGGTCTGGGGGCTATTAGAAGTGTCCTGAGGGGGTCCAGAAGGGTCTGGGGGCCTTTATAAAGGCCCTCAGGTGGTTTATAAGGGTCTTGCGGCCTTTAGAAAGGCCCTGAGTGGCATTACAAGGGTCTGGGGTCATATAGAAAGGCCCTGAGAGGTTCTAGAAGTGTCTGTGGTACTTTAGAAAGGCCCTGAGGAGCATTAGAAGGGTCTGGGGGCCTTTAGAAGGGTTCTGAGGGCATTTGAATGGTCTGGGGGCTTTAGAAAGGCCCTGAGGTGCATTAGAAAGGTCTGGGGCCTTTTAGAAGGGTCTTGAGGGGGTCTAGAAGGGTCTGGGGGATTTTAGAAAGGCCCTGAGGGGATCTAGAAGGGTCAGGGAGCAGTTAGAAGGATGTTGAGGGTCTCTTGAAGGGTCTGCGGGCCTTTAGAATGGCCCTGAGGGGCTCTAAAAGAGTCTGGGGGCCTTTAGAATGGTCCTGAGGGGCTCTAGAAGGGTCTGGGGACCTTTCGAAATGCCCTGAGGGGCATTAGAAGGGTCTGGGGGGCTTTAGAATGGTCCTGAGGGGGTCTAGAAGGGTCTGGAGGCATTTAAAACTGCCCTGAGAGGCTCTAGAAGGGTCTGGGGGCCTTTAGAATTCTCCTGAGGGGCAGTAGAAGGGTCTGGGAACCTTTATAAAGGCCCTAACGGGCATTAGAATGGTCTGCGGGCCTTTAGAAGCGTCTAGAGGGGCTCTAGAATGGTCTGGTGGCCTTTATAAGGGTCCTGACGGGCTCTAGAAGGGTCTGGGAACCTTTCTAAATGCCCTGAGGGGCATTAGAAGGGTCTGAGGGCCTTTAGAATAGTCCTGAGGGGCATTATAACGGTCTTGTCTCCTTTATAAGGGTCCTGAAAGGCATTAGAAGGGTCTGGGGGCTTTTAGATGGGTCCTGAGGCAATCTAGAAGGGTCTGGGGGCCTTTACATGGGTCTTGAGAGTCATTAGAAGGGTGTGGAGGCCATTAGAAAGGACCTGATCGGCTCTAGAATGGTCAGGGAGCCGTTAGAAGGATGTTGAGGGTCTCTTGAAGGTTCTGCGGGCCTTTAGAATGGCCCTGAGGGGCTCTAAAAGAGTCTGGGGTACTTTCAAATGCCCTTAGGGGCATTATTAGGGTCTGGGGGGCTTTAGAATGGTCCTGAGGGGGTCTAGAAGGGTCTGGAGGCATTTAAAACTGTCCTGAGAGGCTCTAGACAGGTCTGGGGGCCTTTAGAATACTCCTGAGGGGCAGTAGAAGGGTCTGGGAACCTTTATAAATGCCCTAAGGGGCATTAGAAGGGTCTGAGGGCCTTTAGAAAGGTCCTGAGGGGCATTAGAAGGGTCTTGTGGCCTTCATAAGGGTCCTGAAAGGCATTAGAAGGGTCTGGGGGCTTTTAGATGGGTCCTGAGGCAATCTAGAAGGGTCTGGGGGCCTTTACATGGGTCTTGAGGGTCATTCGAAGGGTGTGGAGACCTTTAGAAAGGACCTGAGGGGCTCTAGAAGGGTCTGGGGTACTTTAGAAGCGTCCTGAGGGGCTGTAGAAGGGTCTGGGGGCCTTTACATGGGTCCTGATGTGTTCTAGAAAGATCTGAGGGCCTCTAGAAATGTCCTGAGTGGCTCTAGAAGGGCCTGGGGGCCTTTTTAAGGGCTCTGAGGGGCATTTGAATGGTCTGGGGGCCTTTAGAAAGGTCCTGAGGTGGATTAGAAGGGTCTGGGGGCCTTTAGAATCGTCCTGAGGGGTTCTAGAAGGGTCTGGAAGCCGTTAGAATGACGTTGAGTGGCTCTAGAAGGGTCTGCGGGCCTTTAGAATGGCCCTGAGGGGATCTAAAAGAGTCTGGGGGCCTTTAGAATGGTCCTGATGGGCTCTAGAAGGGTCTCAGGACCATTTAAATGCCCTGAGGGGCATTAGAATGGTCTGGGGGCCTTTAGAAAGGACCTGAGGGGCATTAGAAGGGTCTGGGGGGATTTAGAAAGGCCCTGATAGGTTCTAGAAGGGTCTGGGGGCCTTTAGAATGGTCCTGAGGGTGTCTAGAAGGGTCTGGGGGCTATTAGAATTGTCCTGAGGGGGTCCAGAAGGGTCTGGGGGCCTTTTTAAAGGCCCTCAGAAGTATTATAAGGGTCTCGCGGCCTTTAGAAAGGCCCTGAGTGGCATTACAAGGGTCTGGGGTCATATAGAAAGGCCCGGAGAGGTTCTAGAAGTGTCTGTGGTACTTTAGAAAGGCCCTGAGGAGCTTTAGAAGGGTCTGGGGGCCTTTAGAAGGGTTCTGAGGGGCATTTGAATGGTCTGGGGGCCTTTAGAAAGGCCCTGAGGTGCATTAGAAAGGTCTGGGGCCTTTTAGAAGGGTCTTGACGGGATCTAGAAGGGTCTGGGGGCCTTTAGAATCGTCCTGAGGGGGTCTAGAAGGGTCTTGGGGCCATTAGAAAGGCCCTGAGGTGCATTAGAATGGTCTGGGTGCCTTTAGAATGGTCCTGAGGGGGTCTAGAATGGTCTGGAGGCATTTAAAACTGTCCTGAGAGACTCTAGAAGGGTCTGGGGGCAATTAAAAGGGTCCTTAGGTGCATTAGAAGGGTCTGGGAGTACTTATAAAAGCCCTGGGCGGAATTAGCTGGGTTTCGGGGACTTTAGAGGGTCCTGAGGGGCTCTATAAGGGTCTGGGGGCCTTTAGAAGGGTCTTCAGGGGCTCTAGAAGGGTCTGGAGACCTTTAGAAAGGCCCTGACGGGCATTAGAATGGTCTGCGGGCCTTTAGAAGTGTCCTGAGGGGCTCTAGAATGATCTAGGGACCTTTATAAGGGTCCTGACTGGCTCTAGAAGGGTCTGAGAACCTTTATAAATGCCCTGAGGGGCATTAGAAGGGTCTGAGCGCCTTTAAAAAAGGTCCTGAGGGGCATTAGAAGGGTCTTGTGGCCTTCATAATCGTCTTGAAAGGCATTTGAAGGGTCTGGGGTCTTTTAGATGGGTCCTTAGGCAATCTAGAAGGGTCTGGGGGCCTTTACATGGGTCTTGAGGGTCATTAGAAGGGTGTGGAGGTCTTTCGAAAGGCCCTGAGGGGCTCTAGAAGGGTCTGGGGGCTATTAGAAGTGTCCTGAGGGGGTCCAGAAGGGTCGGGGGCCTTTATAAAGGCCCTCAGGGGGATTATAAGGGTCTCGCGGCCTTTAGAAAGGCCCTGAGTGGCATTACAAGGGTCTGGGGTCATATAGAAAGGCCCTGAGAGGTTCTAGAAGGGTCTGTGGTACTTTAGAAAGGCCCTGAGGGGCATTAGAAGGGTCTTGGGGACTTTCGAAGGGTTTTGAGGGGCATTTCAATGGTCTGGGGGCCTTTAGAAAGGCCCTGAGGTGCATTAGAATGGTCTGGGGACTTTTAGAAGGGTCTTGAGGGGATCTAGAAGGGTCTGGGGTCCTTTAGAATCGTCCTGAGGGGCTCTAGAAGGGTCAGGGAGCCGTTAGAAGGATGTTGAGGGGCTCTTGAAGGTTCTGCGGGCCTTTAGAATGGTTCTGAGGTGCTCTAAAAGTGTCTGGGGGCCTTTAGAATGGTCCTGAGGGGCTCTAGAAGGGTCTGGGGACCTTCAGAATGGTCCTGAGGGGTCTAGAATGGTCTGGAGGCATTTAAAACTGTCTTGAGAGACTCTAGAAGGTTCTGGGTGCCTTTATAAGGGTCCTGAGGGGCATTAGAAGGGTCTGGGTGCCCTTATAAAAGCCCTGAGTGGAATTAGCAGGGTCTGGGGGACTTTAGAAGGGTCCTGAGGGGCTCTATTAGGGTCTGGGGTCTTTTAGAAGGGTCTTCAGGGGCTCTAGAAGGGTCTGGGGACCTTTAGAAAGGCCCTGTGGGGCATTAGAAGGGTCTGGGGGCCTTTAGAATGCTCCTGAGGGGCAGTAGAACGGTCTGGGGACATTTATAAAGGCCCTGACGGGCATTAGAATGGTCTGCGGGCCTTTAGAAGTGTCCTGAGGGGCTCTAGAATGGTCTGTGGGCCTTTAGAAGGGTCCTGACGGGCTCTAGAAGGGTCTGGGAACCTTTATAAATGCCCTGAGGGGCATTAGAAGGGTCTGAGGGCCTTTAGAAAGGTCCTGAGGGGCATTAGAAGGGTCTTGTCTCCTTTATAAGGGTCCTAAAAGGCATTAGAAGCGTCTGGGGGCTTTTAGATGTGTCCTGAGGCAATCTAGAAGGGTCTGGGGGCCTTTATATGGGTCTTGAGGGTCATTAGAAGGGTGTGGAGGCCTTTAGAAAGGCCTTGAGGTGCTCTAGAAGGGTCTGGGGGCTATTAGAAGCGTCCTGAGGGGGTCCAGAAGGGTCTGGGGGCCTTTTTAAAGGCCCTCAGGGGGATTATAAGGGTGTCGGGGCCTTTAGAATGGCCCTGAGGTGCATTGGAAGGGTCTGGGTGCCTTTAGAAATGTCCTGAGGGGCTCTAGAAGGGTCTGGGGGCCTTTAGAAATGTCCTGAGGGGCATTGGAAGGGTCTGGGGGCCTTTAGAAAGGCCCTGAGGGGCATTAGAAGGGTCAGGGTGCCTTTAGAAATGTCCTGAGGGGCTCTAGAAGGGTCTGGGGGCCTTTAGAAATGTCCTGAGGGGCTCTAGAAGGGTCTGGGGGCCTTTAGAAAGGCCCTGAGGGGCATTACAAGGGTCTGGGGTCATATAGAAAGGCCCTGAGAGTTTCTAGAAGTGTCTGGGGTACTTTAGAAAGGTCCTGAGGGGCATTAGAAGGGTCTGGGGGCTTTTAAAAGGGTCCTGAGGGGCATTAGAAGGGTCTGGGGACCTTTAGAATGGACCTGAGTGGTTCTAGAAGGGTCTGGAAGCCGTTAGAATGACGTTGAGTGGCTCTAGAACGGTCTGCGGGCCTTTAGAATGGCCCTGAAAGGCTCTAAAAGAGACTGGGGGCCTTTAGATGTGTCCTGAGGGGCTCTAGAATGGTCAGGGGACCTTTTTTAATGCCCTGAGGGGCATTAGAAGGGTCTGGGGGCCTTTAGAAAGGCCCTGAGGGGCATTAGAAGGGTCTGGGGGGATTTAGAAAGGCCCTGATAAGTTCTGGAAGGGTCTGGGGGCCTTTAGATTGGTCCTGAGGGTGTCTAGAAGAGTCTGGAGGCATTTAAAACTGTCCTGAGTGGCTCTAGAATGGTCTGGGTGCCTTTATAAGGGTCCTGAGGGGCATTAGAAGGGTCTGGGTGTCCTTATAAAAGCCCTGAGGGGAATTAGCAGGGTCTGGGGGACTTCAGAAGGGTCCTGAGGGGCTCCATAAGGGTCTGGGTGCCTTTATAAGGGTCTTCAGGGGCTCTAGAAGGGTCTGGGGACCTTTAGAAAGGCCCTGTGGGTCATTAGAAGGGTCTGGGGGCCTTTAGAATGCACCTGAGGGGCAGTAGAAGGGTCTGGGGACCTTTATAAAGGCCCTGACGGGCATTAGAATGGTCTGCGGGCCTTTAGAAGTGTCCTGAGGGGCTCTAGAATGGTCTGGGGACCTTTATAAGGGTCCTGACGGGCTCCAGAAGGGTCTGGGTACCTTTATAAATGCCCTGAGGGGCATTAGAAGGGTCTGAGGGCCTTTAGAAAGGTCCTGAGGGGCATTAGAAGGGTCTTGTGTCCTTCATAAGGGTCTTGAAATGCATTTGAAGGGTCTGGGGTCTTTTAGATTGGTCCTGAGGTAATGTAGAATGGTCTGGCGGCCTTTACATGGGTCTTGAGGGTCATTAGAAGGGTGTGGAGGTCTTTAGAAAGGCCCTGAGGGGCTCTAGATGGGTCTGGGGGCTATTAGAATTGTCCTGAGGGGGTCCAGAAGGGTCTGGGGGCCTTTATAAAGGCCCTCAGGGGGATTATAAGGGTCTCGCGGCCTTTAGAAAGGCCCTGAGTGGCATTACAAGGGTCTGGGGTCATATAGAAAGGCCCTGAGAGGTTCTAGAAGTGTCTGTGGTACTTTAGAACAGCCCTGAGGAGCATTAGAAGGGTCTGGGTGCCTTTCGAAGGATTCTCAGGGGCATTTGAATGGTCTGGGGGCCTTTAGAAAGGCCCTGAGGTGCATTAGAAAGGTCTGGGGCCTTTTAGAAAGCTCTTGAGGGGGTCTAGAAGGGTCTGGGGGCCTTTAGAAAGGCCCAGAGGGGCTCTAGAAGGGTCAGGGAGCCGTAAGAAGGATGTTGAGGGTCTCTTGAAGGGTCTGCGGGCCTTTAGAATGGCCCTGAGGGGCTCTAAAAAAGTCTGGGGTTCTTTAGAATGGTCCTGAGGGGCTCAAGAATGGTCAGGGAGCCTTTAGAAGGATGTTGAGGGGCTCTCAAAGGGTCTGTGGGCCCTTAGAATGGCCCTGAGGGGCTCTAAAAGAGTCTGGGGGCCTTTAGAATGGCCCTGAGGGGGTCTAGAAGGGTCAGGGAGCCGTTAGAAAGATGTTGAGGGGCACTCGAAGGGTCTGGGGGGCTTTAGAATGGCCCTGAGGGGCTCTAAAAGAGTCTGGGGGCCTTTAGAATGGTCCTGAGTGGGTCTAGAAGGGTCTGGGGACCTTTAGAAATGCCCTGAGGGGCATTAGAAGGGTCTGGGGGCCTTTAGAATGGTCCTGAGGGGTCTAGAAGGGTGTGGAGGCATTTAAAACTGTCCTGAGAGACTCTAGAAGGGTCTGCTTGCCATTATAAGGGTCCTGAGGGGCATTAGAAGGGTCTGGGTGCCTTTATAAAAGCCCTGAGGGGAATTAGCAGGGTCTGGGGGACTGTAGAAGGGTCCTGAGAGGCTCTATAAGGGTCTGGGGGCCTTTAGAAGGGTCTTCAAGGGCTCTAGAAGGGTCTTGGGACCTTTAGAAAGGCCCTGTGGGGCATTAGAAGGGTCTGTGGGCCATTAGAAAGGTCCTGAGGGGCATTAGAAGGGTCTGGGGGCCTTTAGAATTGTCCTGAGGGGGTCTAGAAGGGTCTGGAGGCATTTAAAACTGCCCTGAGAGGCTGTAGACGCGTCTGGGGGCCTTTAGAATGCTCCTGAGGGGCAGTAGAAGGGTCTGGGGACCTTTAGAAAGGCCCTGACGGGCATTAGAATGGTCTGCGGGCCTTTAGAAATGTCCTGAGGGGCTCTAGAATGGTCTGGTTGCCTTTATAAGGGTCCTGACGGGCTCTAGAAGGGTCGGGGAACCTTTATAAATGCCCTGAGGGGCATTAGAAGGGTGTGGAGGCCTTTAGAAAGGCCCTGAGGGGCATTAGAATGGTCTTGGTTCCTTTATAAGGGTCCTAAAAGGCATTAGAAGGGTCTGGGGTCTTTTTGATGGGTCCTGAGGCAATCTAGAAGGGTCTGGGGGCCTTTACATGGGTCTTGAGGGTCATTAGAAGGGTGTGGAGGCCTTTAGAAAGGCCCTGACGGGCTCTAGAAGGGTCTGGGGGCTATTAGAAGCGTCCTGAGGTGGTCGAGAAGGGTCTGAGGGCCTTTGTAAGGCCCTCAGGGGGATTATAAGGGTCTCGCGGCCTTTAGAAAGGCCCTGAGTGGCATTAGAAGGGTCTGGGTGCCTTTAGAAATGTCCTGAGGGGCTCTAGAAGGGTCTGGGTGCCTTTAGAAATGTCCTGAGGTGCATTAGAAGGGTATGGGGTCCTTTAGAAAGGGCCTGAGTGGCATAAGAAGGGTCTGGGGGCCTTTAGAAGGGTCATGAGGGGCATTAGAAGGGTCTGGGGGCCTTTAGAATTGTCCTGAGGGGGTCTAGAAGGGTCTGGAGGCACGTAAAACTGTCCTGAGAGACTCTAGAAGGTCTGGGTTCCTTTATAAGGGTCCTTAGGGGCATTAGAAGGGTCTGGGTGCCCTTATAAAAGCCCTGAGGGGAATTAGCAGGGTCTGGGGGACTTTAGAAGGGTCCTGAGGGGCTCTATAATGGTCTGGGGGCCTTTAGAAAGGTCTTCAGGAGCTCTAGAATGGTCTGGGGGCGTATAGAAAGGCCCTGTGGGGCATTAAAGGGTCTGGGGGCCTTTAGAATGCTCCTGAGGGGCAGTAGAAGGGTCTGGGGACCTTTAGAAAGGCCCTGACGGGCATTAGAATGGTCTGCGGGCATTTAGAAGTGTCCTGAGGGGCTCTAGAATGGTCTGGGGGCCTTTATGAGGGTCCTGACGGGCTCTAGAAGGGTCTGGGAACCTTTAGAACGGTTCTGAGGGGCATTAGAAAGGTCTTGTGGCCTTCATAATGGTCCTGAAAGGCATTAGAAGGGTCTGGGGGCTTTTAGATGGGTCCTCAGGCAATCTAGAAGGGTCTAGGGGCCTTTACATTGGTCTTGAGGGTCTTTAGAAGGGTGTGGAGGCCTTTAGAAAGGCCCTGAGGGGCTCTAGAAGGGTCTGGGGGCCTTTAGAATCGTCCTGAGGGGCTCTAGAAGGGTCTGGGGGCACCTAGAAGTGTCCTGAGGGGCTCTAGAAAGATCTAGGGTCCTTTCGAAATGTCCTGAGGTGCTCTAAAAGTGTCTCGGGGCCTTTCGAAGGGTCCTGAGGGGCATTAGATGGGTCTGGGGGCCTTTAGAAATTCCCTGAGGGGCATTAGAAAGGTCTGGGGCCTTTTAGAAGGGTCTTGAGGGGATCTAGAAGGGTCTGGGGGCGTTTACAAGTGTCCTGAGGGGCTCTATAAGGGTCTGGGGGCATTTAGAAAGGCCCTGAGGGGCTCTAGAAGGGTCAGGGAGCCGTTAGAAAGATGTTGAGGGGCTCTTGAAGGGTCTGCGGGTGTTTAGAATGGCCCTGAGGGGCTCTAAAAGAGTCTGGGGGCCTTTAGATTGGTACTGAGGGGCTCTAGAAGGGTCTGGGTACCTTTAGAAATGCCCTTAGTGGCATTAGAAGGGTCTGGGGGCCTTTAGACAGGCCCTGAGGTGGATTAGAAGGGTCTGGGGGCCTTTAGAATGGCCCTGAGGTGGATTAGAAGGGTCTGGGGGCCTTTAGAATGGTCCTGAGGGGGTCTAGACGGGTCTGGAGGCATTTAAAACTGTCCTGAGAGGCTCTAGAAGGGTCTGGGGGCCTTTAGAATGCTCCTGAGGGGCAGTAGAAGGGTCTGGGGGACTTTAGAAATGCCCTGAGGGGCATTAGAAAGGTCTGGGGCCTTTTAGAAGGGTCTTGAGGGGATCTAGAAGGGTCTGGGGGCCTTTACAAGTGTCCTGAGGGGTTCTAGAAGGGTCTGGGGGAATTTAGAAAGGCCCTGAGGGGCTCTAGAAGGGTCAGGGAGCCGTTAGAAGGATGTTGAGGGGCTCTTGAAGGGTCTGCGGGCCTTTTGAATGGCCCTGAGGGGCTCTAACATAGTCTGGGGGCCTTTAGATTGGTACTGAGGGGCTCTAGAAGGGTCTGGGGACCTTTAGAAATGCCCTGAGAAGCATTAGAAGGGTCTGGGGGCCTTTAGAAAGGCCCTGAGGGGCATTAGAAGGGTCTGGGGGGCTTTATAAAGGTCCTGAGGGGCATTAGAAAGGTCTTGTGGCCTTCATAATGGTCCTGAAATGCATTAGAAGGGTCTGGGAGCTTTTAGAAGGGTCCTGATGCAATCTAGAAGGGTCTACGGGCCTTTACATGGGTCTTGAGGGTCATTAGAAGGGTGTGGAGGCCTTTAGAAAGGCCCTGAGGGCCTCTAGAAGGATCTGGGGGCTATTAGAAGCGTCCTGAGGGGGTCCAGAAGGGTCTGGGGGCCATTTTAAAGGCCCTCAGGGGGATTATAAGGGTCTCGCGGCATTTAGAAAGGCCCTGAGTGGCATTAGAAGGGTCTGGGTGCCTTTAGAAATGTCCTGAAGGGCTCTAGAAGGGTCTGGGGGCCTTTAGAAATGTCCTGAGGGGCATTAGAAGGGTATGGAGGCCTTTAGAAAGGACCTGAGGGGCATTAGAAGGGTCTGGGGGCCTTTAGAATGGTCCTGAGGGGATCTAGAAAGGTCTGGAGGCATTTAAAGCTGTCCTGAGAGGCTCTAGAAGGGTCTGGGGACCTTTAGAAAGGCCCTGTGGGGCATTAGAATGGTCTGGGGGCCTTTAGAATGCTCCTGAGGGGCAGTAGAAGGGTCTGGGGACCTTTATAAACGCCCTGACGGGCATTAGAATGGTCTGCGGGCCTTTAGAAGTGTCCTGAGGGGCTCTAGAATGGTCTGGGGGCCTTTATAAGGGTCCTGACGGGCTCTAGAAGGGTCTGGGAACCTTTATAAATGCCCTGAGGGACATTAGAAGGGTCTGAGGGCCTTTAGAAAGGTCCTGAGGGGCATTAGAAGGGTCTTGTGGCATTCATAAGGGTCCTGAAAGGCATTAGAAGGGTCTGGGAGCTTTTAGAAGGGTCCTGAGGCAATCTAGAAGGGTCTACGGGCCTTTACATGGGTCTTGAGGGTCATTAGAAGGGTGTGGAGGCCTTTAGAAAGGCCCTGAGGGCCTCTAGAAGGATCTGGGGGCTATTAGAAGCGTCCTGAGGGGGTCCAGAAGGGTCTGGGGGCCTTTTTAAAGGCCCTCAGGGGGATTATAAGGGTCTCGCGGCCTTTAGAAAGGCCCTGAGTGGCATTAGAAGGGTCTGGGTGCCTTTAGAAATGTCCTGAAGGGCTCTAGAAGGGTCTGGGGGCCTTTAGAAATGTCCTGAGGGGCATTAGAAGGGTATGGAGGCCTTTAGAAAGGACCTGAGGGGCATTAGAATGGTCTGGGGTCATATAGAAAGGCCCAGATGGTTCTAGAAGTGTCTGGGGTACTTTAGAAAGGCCCTGAGGGGCATTAGAGTGGTCTGGAGGCCTTTAGAAGGGTCCTGAGGGGCATTAGAAGGGTCTGTGGGCCTTTAGAATGGTCCTGTGGGGGTCTAGAAGGGTCTGGAGGCATTTAAAACTGTCCTGAGAGGCTCTAGAAGGGTCTGGGTGCCTTTATAAGGGTCCTGAGGGGAATTAGAAGGGTCTTGTGGCCCTTATAAAAGCCCTGAGGGGAATTAGCAGGGTCTGGGGGAGTTTAGAAGGGTCCTGAGGGGCTCTATAAGGGTCTGGGGGCCTTTATAAGGGCCTTCAGGGGCTCTAGAAGGGTCTGGGGGCCTTTAGAAAGGCCCTGAGGGGCATTAGAAGGGTCTGGGGGGCTTTAGAATGGTCCTGAGGGGCATTAGAAGGGTCTGGGTGCCTTTAGAAATGTCCTGAAGGGCTCTAGAAGGGTCTGGGGGCATTTAGAAATGTCCTGAGGGGCATTAGAAGGGTATGGAGGCCTTTAGAAAGGACCTGAGGGGCATTAGAAGGGTCTGGGGGCCTTTAGAATGGTCCTGAGGGGATCTAGAAAGGTCTGGAGGCATTTAAAACTGTCCTGAGAGGCTCTAGAAGGGTCTGGGGACCTTTAGAAAGGCCCTGTGGGGCATTAGAATGGTCTGGGGGCCTTTAGAATGCTCCTGAGGAGCAGTAGAAGGGTCTGGGGACCTTTATAAACGCCCTGACGGGCATTAGAATGGTCTGCGGGCCTTTAGAAGTGTCCTGAGGGGCTCTAGAATGGTCTGGGGGCCTTTATAAGGGTCCTGACGGGCTCTAGAAGGGTCTGGGAACCTTTATAAATGCCCTGAGGGACATTAGAAGGGTCTGAGGGCCTTTAGAAAGGTCCTGAGGGGCATTAGAAGGGTCTTGTGGCATTCATAAGGGTCCTGAAAGGCATTAGAAGGGTCTGGGAGCTTTTAGAAGGGTCCTGAGGCAATCTAGAAGGGTCTACGGGCCTTTACATGGGTCTTGAGGGTCATTAGAAGGGTGTGGAGGCCTTTAGAAAGGCCCTGAGGGCCTCTAGAAGGATCTGGGGGCTATTAGAAGCGTCCTGAGGGGGTCCAGAAGGGTCTGGGGGCCTTTTTAAAGGCCCTCAGGGGGATTATAAGGGTCTCGCGGCCTTTAGAAAGGCCCTGAGTGGCATTAGAAGGGTCTGGGTGCCTTTAGAAATGTCCTGAAGGGCTCTAGAAGGGTCTGGGGGCCTTTAGAAATGTCCTGAGGGGCATTAGAAGGGTATGGAGGCCTTTAGAAAGGACCTGAGGGGCATTAGAATGGTCTGGGGTCATATAGAAAGGCCCAGATGGTTCTAGAAGTGTCTGGGGTACTTTAGAAAGGCCCTGAGGGGCATTAGAGTGGTCTGGAGGCCTTTAGAAGGGTCCTGAGGGGCATTAGAAGGGTCTGTGGGCCTTTAGAATGGTCCTGTGGGGGTCTAGAAGGGTCTGGAGGCATTTAAAACTGTCCTGAGAGGCTCTAGAAGGGTCTGGGTGCCTTTATAAGGGTCCTGAGGGGAATTAGAAGGGTCTTGTGGCCCTTATAAAAGCCCTGAGGGGAATTAGCAGGGTCTGGGGGAGTTTAGAAGGGTCCTGAGGGGCTCTATAAGGGTCTGGGGGCCTTTATAAGGGCCTTCAGGGGCTCTAGAAGGGTCTGGGGGCCTTTAGAAAGGCCCTGAGGGGCATTAGAAGGGTCTGGGGGGCTTTAGAATGGTCCTGAGGGGCATTAGAAGGGTCTGGGTGCCTTTAGAAATGTCCTGAAGGGCTCTAGAAGGGTCTGGGGGCATTTAGAAATGTCCTGAGGGGCATTAGAAGGGTATGGAGGCCTTTAGAAAGGACCTGAGGGGCATTAGAAGGGTCTGGGGGCCTTTAGAATGGTCCTGAGGGGATCTAGAAAGGTCTGGAGGCATTTAAAACTGTCCTGAGAGGCTCTAGAAGGGTCTGGGGACCTTTAGAAAGGCCCTGTGGGGCATTAGAATGGTCTGGGGGCCTTTAGAATGCTCCTGAGGAGCAGTAGAAGGGTCTGGGGACCTTTATAAACGCCCTGACGGGCATTAGAATGGTCTGCGGGCCTTTAGAAGTGTCCTGAGGGGCTCTAGAATGGTCTGGGGGCCTTTATAAGGGTCCTGACGGGCTCTAGAAGGGTCTGGGAACCTTTATAAATGCCCTGAGGGACATTAGAAGGGTCTTGTGGCATTCATAAGGGTCCTGAAAGGCATTAGAAGGGTCTGGGAGCTTTTAGAAGGGTCCTGAGGCAATCTAGAAGGGTCTACGGGCCTTTACATGGGTCTTGAGGGTCATTAGAAGGATGTGGAGGCCTTTAGAAAGGCCCTGAGGGCCTCTAGAAGGATCTGGGGGCTATTAGAAGCGTCCTGAGGGGGTCCAGAAGGGTCTGGGGGCCTTTTTAAAGGCCCTCTAGGGGATTATAAGGGTCTCGCGGCCTTTAGAAAGGCCCTGAGTGGCATTAGAAGGGTCTGGGTGCCTTTAGAAATGTCCTGAAGGGCTCTAGAAGGGTCTGGGGGCCTTTAGAAATGTCCTGAGGGGCATTAGAAGGGTATGGAGGCCTTTAGAAAGGACCTGAGGGGCATTAGAATGGTCTGGGGTCATATAGAAAGGCCCAGATGGTTCTAGAAGTGTCTGGGGTACTTTAGAAAGGCCCTGAGGGGCATTAGAGTGGTCTGGAGGCCTTTAGAAGGGTCCTGAGGGGCATTAGAAGGGTCTGTGGGCCTTTAGAATGGTCCTGTGGGGGTCTAGAAGGGTCTGGAGGCATTTAAAACTGTCCTGAGAGGCTCTAGAAGGGTCTGGGTGCCTTTATAAGGGTCCTGAGGGGAATTAGAAGGGTCTTGTGGCCCTTATAAAAGCCCTGAGGGGAATTAGCAGGGTCTGGGGGAGTTTAGAAGGGTCCTGAGGGGCTCTATAAGGGTCTGGGGGCCTTTATAAGGGCCTTCAGGGGCTCTAGAAGGGTCTGGGGGCCTTTAGAAAGGCCCTGAGGGGCATTAGAAGGGTCTGGGGGGCTTTAGAATGGTCCTGAGGGGCATTAGAAGGGTCTGGGGGCCTTTAGAATGGTCCTGAGGGGGTCTAGAAGGGTCTGGAGTCATTTAAATCTGCCCTGAGAGGCTGTAGACGGGTCTGGGGGCCTTTAGAATGCTCCTGAGGGGCAGTAGAAGGGTCTGGTGACCTTTAGAAAGGCCCTGACGGGCATTAGAATGGTCTGCGGGCCTTTAGAAGTGTCCTGAGGGGCTCTAGAATGGTCTGGGGGCCTTTATAAGGGTCCTGACGGGCTCTAGAAGGGTCTGGGAACCTTTATAAATGCCCTGAGGGGCATTAGAAGGGTGGGGAGGCCTTTAGAAAGGCCCTGAGGGGCATTAGAATGGTCTTGGTTCCTTTATAAGGGTCCTAAAAGGCATTAGAAGGGTCTGGGGTCTTTTTGATGGGTCCTGAGGCAATCTAGAAGGGTCTGGGGGCCTTTACATGGGTCTTGAGGGTCATTAGAAGGGTGAGGAGGCCTTTAGAAAGGCCCTGAGGGGCTCTAGAAGGGTCTGGGGGCTATTAGAAGCGTCCTGAGGTGGTCGAGAAGGGTCTGAGGGCCTTTTTAAAGGCCCTCAGGGGGATTATAAGGGTCTCGCGGCCTTTAGAAAGGCCCTGAGTGGCATTAGAAGGGTCTGGGTGCCTTTAGAAATGTCCTGAGGGGCTCTAGAAGGGTCTGGGTGCCTTTAGAAATGTCCTGAGGTGCATTAGAAGGGTATGGGGTCCTTTAGAAAGGCCCTGAGTGGCATTAGAAGGGTCTGGGGGCCTTTAGAAGGGTCATGAGGGGCATTAGAAGGGTCTGTGGGCCTTTAGAATGGTCCTGAGGGGGTCTAGAAGGGTCTGGAGGCACGTAAAACTGTCCTGAGAGACTCTAGAATGTCTGGGTTCCTTTATAAGGGTCCTGAGGGGCATTAGAAGGGTCTGGGTGCCCTTATAAAAGCCCTGAGGGGAATTAGCAGGGTCTGGGGGACTTTAGAAGGGTCCTGAGGGGCTCTATAATGGTCTGGGGGCCTTTAGAAAGGTCTTCAGGAGCTCTAGAAGGGTCTGGGGGCATTTAGAAAGGCCCTGTGGGGCATTAAAGGGTCTGGGGGCCTTTAAAATGCTCCTGAGGGGCAATAGAAGGGTCTGGGGACCTTTAGAAAGGCCCTGACGGGCATTAGAATGGTCTGCGGGCCTTTAGAAGTGTCCTGAGGGGCTCTAGAATGGTCTGGGGGCCTTTATAAGGGTCCTGACGGGCTCTAGAAGGGTCTGGGAACCTTTAGAACGGTTCTGAGGGGCATTAGAAAGGTCTTGTGGCCTTCATAATGGTTTTGAAAGGCATTAGAAGGGTCTGGGGGCTTTTAGATGGGTCCTGAGGCAATCTAGAAGGGTCTAGGGGCCTTTACATGGGTCTTGAGGGTCATTAGAAGGGTGTGGAGGCCTTTAGAAAGGCCCTGAGGGGCTCTAGAAGGGTCTGGGGGCCTTTAGAATCGTCCTGAGGGGCTCTAGAAGGGTCTGGGGGCATCTAGAAGTGTCCTGAGGGGCTCTAGAAAGATCTGGGGTCCTTTCGAAATGTCCTGAGGTGCTCTAAAATTGTCTCGGGGCCTTACGAAGGGTCCTGAGGGGCATTAGATGGGTCTGGGGGCCTTTAGAAATTCCCTGAGGGGCATTAGAAAGGTCTGGGGCCTTTTAGAAGGGTCTTGAGGGGATCTAGAAGGGTCTGGGGGCGTTTAAAAGTGTCCTGAGGGGCTCTAGAAGGGTCTGGGGGCATTTAGAAAGGCCCTGAGGGGCTCTAGAAAGGTCAGGGAGCCGTTAGAAAGATGTTGAGGGGCTCTTGAAGGGTCTGCGGGCGTTTAGAATGGCCCTGAGGGGCTCTAAAAGAGTCTGGGGACCTTTAGATTGGTACTGAGGGGCTCTAGAAGGGTCTGGGTACCTTTAGAAATGCCCTGAGGGGCATTAGAAGTTTCTGGGGGCCTTTAGACAGGCCCTGAGGTGGATTAGAAGGGTCTGGGGGCCTTTAGAATAGTCCTGAGGGGGTCTAGACGGGTCTGGAGGCATTTAAAACTGTCCTGAGAGGCTCTAGAAGGGTCTGGGGGCCTTTAGAATGCTCCTGAGGGGCAGTAGAAGGGTCTGGGGGACTTTAGAAATGCCCTGAGGGGCATTAGAAAGGTCTGGGGCCTTTTAGAAGGGTCTTGAGGTGATCTAGAAGGGTCTGGGGGCCTTTACAAGTGTCCTGAGGGGTTCTAGAAGGGTCTGGGGGCATTTAGAAAGGCCCTGAGGGGCATTAGAATGGTCTGGGGGCCTTTAGAATGCTCCTGAGGGGCAGTAGAAGGGTCTGGGGACCTTTATAAAGGCCCTGACGGGCATTAGAATGGTCTGCGGGCCTTTAGAAGTGTCCTGAGGGGCTCTAGAATGGTCTGGGGGCCTTTATAAGGGTCCGGACGGGCTCTAGAAGGGTCTGGGGGCCTTTAGACAGGCCCTGAGGTGGATTAGAAGGGTCTGGGTGCCTTTAGAATGGTCCTGAGGGGGTCTAGACGGGTCTGTAGGCATTTAAAACTGTCCTGAGAGGATCTAGAAGGGTCTGGGGGCCTTTAGAATGCTCCTGAGGGGCAGTAGAAGGGTCTGGGGGACTTTAGAAATGCCCTGAGGGGCATTAGAAAGGTCTGGGGCCTTTTAGAAGGGTCTTGAGGGGATCTAGAAGGGTCTGGGGGCCTTTACAAGTGTCCTGAGGGTTCTAGAAGGGTCTGGGGGCATTTAGAAAGGCCCTGAGGGGCTCTAGAAGGGTCAGGGAGCCGTTAGAAGGATGTTGAGGGGCACTCGAAGGGTCTGGGGGGCTTTAGAATGGCCCTGAGGGGCTCTAAAAGAGTCTGGGGGCCTTTAGAATGGTCCTGAGTGGGTCTAGAAGGGTCTGGGGACCTTTAGAAATGCCCTGAGGGGCATTAGAAGGGTCTGGGGGCCTTTAGAATGGTCCTGAGGGGTCTAGAAGGGTGTGGAGGCATTTAAAACTGTCCTGAGAGACTCTAGAAGGGTCTGCTTGCCATTATAAGGGTCCTGAGGGGCATTAGAAGGGTCTGGGTGCCTTTATAAAAGCCCTGAGGGGAATTAGCAGGGTCTGGGGGACTGTAGAAGGGTCCTGAGAGGCTCTATAAGGGTCTGGGGGCCTTTAGAAGGGTCTTCAAGGGCTCTAGAAGGGTCTTGGGACCTTTAGAAAGGCCCTGTGGGGCATTAGAAGGGTCTGTGGGCCATTAGAAAGGTCCTGAGGGGCATTAGAAGGGTCTGGGGGCCTTTAGAATTGTCCTGAGGGGGTCTAGAAGGGTCTGGAGGCATTTAAAACTGCCCTGAGAGGCTGTAGACGCGTCTGGGGGCCTTTAGAATGCTCCTGAGGGGCAGTAGAAGGGTCTGGGGACCTTTAGAAAGGCCCTGACGGGCATTAGAATGGTCTGCGGGCCTTTAGAAATGTCCTGAGGGGCTCTAGAATGGTCTGGTTGCCTTTATAAGGGTCCTGACGGGCTCTAGAAGGGTCGGGGAACCTTTATAAATGCCCTGAGGGGCATTAGAAGGGTGTGGAGGCCTTTAGAAAGGCCCTGAGGGGCATTAGAATGGTCTTGGTTCCTTTATAAGGGTCCTAAAAGGCATTAGAAGGGTCTGGGGTCTTTTTGATGGGTCCTGAGGCAATCTAGAAGGGTCTGGGGGCCTTTACATGGGTCTTGAGGGTCATTAGAAGGGTGTGGAGGCCTTTAGAAAGGCCCTGACGGGCTCTAGAAGGGTCTGGGGGCTATTAGAAGCGTCCTGAGGTGGTCGAGAAGGGTCTGAGGGCCTTTGTAAGGCCCTCAGGGGGATTATAAGGGTCTCGCGGCCTTTAGAAAGGCCCTGAGTGGCATTAGAAGGGTCTGGGTGCCTTTAGAAATGTCCTGAGGGGCTCTAGAAGGGTCTGGGTGCCTTTAGAAATGTCCTGAGGTGCATTAGAAGGGTATGGGGTCCTTTAGAAAGGGCCTGAGTGGCATAAGAAGGGTCTGGGGGCCTTTAGAAGGGTCATGAGGGGCATTAGAAGAGTCTGGGGGCCTTTAGAATTGTCCTGAGGGGGTCTAGAAGGGTCTGGAGGCACGTAAAACTGTCCTGAGAGACTCTAGAAGGTCTGGGTTCCTTTATAAGGGTCCTTAGGGGCATTAGAAGGGTCTGGGTGCCCTTATAAAAGCCCTGAGGGGAATTAGCAGGGTCTGGGGGACTTTAGAAGGGTCCTGAGGGGCTCTATAATGGTCTGGGGGCCTTTAGAAAGGTCTTCAGGAGCTCTAGAATGGTCTGGGGGCGTATAGAAAGGCCCTGTGGGGCATTAAAGGGTCTGGGGGCCTTTAGAATGCTCCTGAGGGGCAGTAGAAGGGTCTGGGGACCTTTAGAAAGGCCCTGACGGGCATTAGAATGGTCTGCGGGCATTTAGAAGTGTCCTGAGGGGCTCTAGAATGGTCTGGGGGCCTTTATGAGGGTCCTGACGGGCTCTAGAAGGGTCTGGGAACCTTTAGAACGGTTCTGAGGGGCATTAGAAAGGTCTTGTGGCCTTCATAATGGTCCTGAAAGGCATTAGAAGGGTCTGGGGGCTTTTAGATGGGTCCTCAGGCAATCTAGAAGGGTCTAGGGGCCTTTACATTGGTCTTGAGGGTCTTTAGAAGGGTGTGGAGGCCTTTAGAAAGGCCCTGAGGGGCTCTAGAAGGGTCTGGGGGCCTTTAGAATCGTCCTGAGGGGCTCTAGAAGGGTCTGGGGGCACCTAGAAGTGTCCTGAGGGGCTCTAGAAAGATCTAGGGTCCTTTCGAAATGTCCTGAGGTGCTCTAAAAGTGTCTCGGGGCCTTTCGAAGGGTCCTGAGGGGCATTAGATGGGTCTGGGGGCCTTTAGAAATTCCCTGAGGGGCATTAGAAAGGTCTGGGGCCTTTTAGAAGGGTCTTGAGGGGATCTAGAAGGGTCTGGGGGCGTTTACAAGTGTCCTGAGGGGCTCTATAAGGGTCTGGGGGCATTTAGAAAGGCCCTGAGGGGCTCTAGAAGGGTCAGGGAGCCGTTAGAAAGATGTTGAGGGGCTCTTGAAGGGTCTGCGGGTGTTTAGAATGGCCCTGAGGGGCTCTAAAAGAGTCTGGGGGCCTTTAGATTGGTACTGAGGGGCTCTAGAAGGGTCTGGGTACCTTTAGAAATGCCCTTAGTGGCATTAGAAGGGTCTGGGGGCCTTTAGACAGGCCCTGAGGTGGATTAGAAGGGTCTGGGGGCCTTTAGAATGGCCCTGAGGTGGATTAGAAGGGTCTGGGGGCCTTTAGAATGGTCCTGAGGGGGTCTAGACGGGTCTGGAGGCATTTAAAACTGTCCTGAGAGGCTCTAGAAGGGTCTGGGGGCCTTTAGAATGCTCCTGAGGGGCAGTAGAAGGGTCTGGGGGACTTTAGAAATGCCCTGAGGGGCATTAGAAAGGTCTGGGGCCTTTTAGAAGGGTCTTGAGGGGATCTAGAAGGGTCTGGGGGCCTTTACAAGTGTCCTGAGGGGTTCTAGAAGGGTCTGGGGGAATTTAGAAAGGCCCTGAGGGGCTCTAGAAGGGTCAGGGAGCCGTTAGAAGGATGTTGAGGGGCTCTTGAAGGGTCTGCGGGCCTTTTGAATGGCCCTGAGGGGCTCTAACATAGTCTGGGGGCCTTTAGATTGGTACTGAGGGGCTCTAGAAGGGTCTGGGGACCTTTAGAAATGCCCTGAGAAGCATTAGAAGGGTCTGGGGGCCTTTAGAAAGGCCCTGAGGGGCATTAGAAGGGTCTGGGGGGCTTTATAAAGGTCCTGAGGGGCATTAGAAAGGTCTTGTGGCCTTCATAATGGTCCTGAAATGCATTAGAAGGGTCTGGGAGCTTTTAGAAGGGTCCTGATGCAATCTAGAAGGGTCTACGGGCCTTTACATGGGTCTTGAGGGTCATTAGAAGGGTGTGGAGGCCTTTAGAAAGGCCCTGAGGGCCTCTAGAAGGATCTGGGGGCTATTAGAAGCGTCCTGAGGGGGTCCAGAAGGGTCTGGGGGCCATTTTAAAGGCCCTCAGGGGGATTATAAGGGTCTCGCGGCATTTAGAAAGGCCCTGAGTGGCATTAGAAGGGTCTGGGTGCCTTTAGAAATGTCCTGAAGGGCTCTAGAAGGGTCTGGGGGCCTTTAGAAATGTCCTGAGGGGCATTAGAAGGGTATGGAGGCCTTTAGAAAGGACCTGAGGGGCATTAGAAGGGTCTGGGGGCCTTTAGAATGGTCCTGAGGGGATCTAGAAAGGTCTGGAGGCATTTAAAGCTGTCCTGAGAGGCTCTAGAAGGGTCTGGGGACCTTTAGAAAGGCCCTGTGGGGCATTAGAATGGTCTGGGGGCCTTTAGAATGCTCCTGAGGGGCAGTAGAAGGGTCTGGGGACCTTTATAAACGCCCTGACGGGCATTAGAATGGTCTGCGGGCCTTTAGAAGTGTCCTGAGGGGCTCTAGAATGGTCTGGGGGCCTTTATAAGGGTCCTGACGGGCTCTAGAAGGGTCTGGGAACCTTTATAAATGCCCTGAGGGACATTAGAAGGGTCTGAGGGCCTTTAGAAAGGTCCTGAGGGGCATTAGAAGGGTCTTGTGGCATTCATAAGGGTCCTGAAAGGCATTAGAAGGGTCTGGGAGCTTTTAGAAGGGTCCTGAGGCAATCTAGAAGGGTCTACGGGCCTTTACATGGGTCTTGAGGGTCATTAGAAGGGTGTGGAGGCCTTTAGAAAGGCCCTGAGGGCCTCTAGAAGGATCTGGGGGCTATTAGAAGCGTCCTGAGGGGGTCCAGAAGGGTCTGGGGGCCTTTTTAAAGGCCCTCAGGGGGATTATAAGGGTCTCGCGGCCTTTAGAAAGGCCCTGAGTGGCATTAGAAGGGTCTGGGTGCCTTTAGAAATGTCCTGAAGGGCTCTAGAAGGGTCTGGGGGCCTTTAGAAATGTCCTGAGGGGCATTAGAAGGGTATGGAGGCCTTTAGAAAGGACCTGAGGGGCATTAGAATGGTCTGGGGTCATATAGAAAGGCCCAGATGGTTCTAGAAGTGTCTGGGGTACTTTAGAAAGGCCCTGAGGGGCATTAGAGTGGTCTGGAGGCCTTTAGAAGGGTCCTGAGGGGCATTAGAAGGGTCTGTGGGCCTTTAGAATGGTCCTGTGGGGGTCTAGAAGGGTCTGGAGGCATTTAAAACTGTCCTGAGAGGCTCTAGAAGGGTCTGGGTGCCTTTATAAGGGTCCTGAGGGGAATTAGAAGGGTCTTGTGGCCCTTATAAAAGCCCTGAGGGGAATTAGCAGGGTCTGGGGGAGTTTAGAAGGGTCCTGAGGGGCTCTATAAGGGTCTGGGGGCCTTTATAAGGGCCTTCAGGGGCTCTAGAAGGGTCTGGGGGCCTTTAGAAAGGCCCTGAGGGGCATTAGAAGGGTCTGGGGGGCTTTAGAATGGTCCTGAGGGGCATTAGAAGGGTCTGGGTGCCTTTAGAAATGTCCTGAAGGGCTCTAGAAGGGTCTGGGGGCATTTAGAAATGTCCTGAGGGGCATTAGAAGGGTATGGAGGCCTTTAGAAAGGACCTGAGGGGCATTAGAAGGGTCTGGGGGCCTTTAGAATGGTCCTGAGGGGATCTAGAAAGGTCTGGAGGCATTTAAAACTGTCCTGAGAGGCTCTAGAAGGGTCTGGGGACCTTTAGAAAGGCCCTGTGGGGCATTAGAATGGTCTGGGGGCCTTTAGAATGCTCCTGAGGAGCAGTAGAAGGGTCTGGGGACCTTTATAAACGCCCTGACGGGCATTAGAATGGTCTGCGGGCCTTTAGAAGTGTCCTGAGGGGCTCTAGAATGGTCTGGGGGCCTTTATAAGGGTCCTGACGGGCTCTAGAAGGGTCTGGGAACCTTTATAAATGCCCTGAGGGACATTAGAAGGGTCTGAGGGCCTTTAGAAAGGTCCTGAGGGGCATTAGAAGGGTCTTGTGGCATTCATAAGGGTCCTGAAAGGCATTAGAAGGGTCTGGGAGCTTTTAGAAGGGTCCTGAGGCAATCTAGAAGGGTCTACGGGCCTTTACATGGGTCTTGAGGGTCATTAGAAGGGTGTGGAGGCCTTTAGAAAGGCCCTGAGGGCCTCTAGAAGGATCTGGGGGCTATTAGAAGCGTCCTGAGGGGGTCCAGAAGGGTCTGGGGGCCTTTTTAAAGGCCCTCAGGGGGATTATAAGGGTCTCGCGGCCTTTAGAAAGGCCCTGAGTGGCATTAGAAGGGTCTGGGTGCCTTTAGAAATGTCCTGAAGGGCTCTAGAAGGGTCTGGGGGCCTTTAGAAATGTCCTGAGGGGCATTAGAAGGGTATGGAGGCCTTTAGAAAGGACCTGAGGGGCATTAGAATGGTCTGGGGTCATATAGAAAGGCCCAGATGGTTCTAGAAGTGTCTGGGGTACTTTAGAAAGGCCCTGAGGGGCATTAGAGTGGTCTGGAGGCCTTTAGAAGGGTCCTGAGGGGCATTAGAAGGGTCTGTGGGCCTTTAGAATGGTCCTGTGGGGGTCTAGAAGGGTCTGGAGGCATTTAAAACTGTCCTGAGAGGCTCTAGAAGGGTCTGGGTGCCTTTATAAGGGTCCTGAGGGGAATTAGAAGGGTCTTGTGGCCCTTATAAAAGCCCTGAGGGGAATTAGCAGGGTCTGGGGGAGTTTAGAAGGGTCCTGAGGGGCTCTATAAGGGTCTGGGGGCCTTTATAAGGGCCTTCAGGGGCTCTAGAAGGGTCTGGGGGCCTTTAGAAAGGCCCTGAGGGGCATTAGAAGGGTCTGGGGGGCTTTAGAATGGTCCTGAGGGGCATTAGAAGGGTCTGGGTGCCTTTAGAAATGTCCTGAAGGGCTCTAGAAGGGTCTGGGGGCATTTAGAAATGTCCTGAGGGGCATTAGAAGGGTATGGAGGCCTTTAGAAAGGACCTGAGGGGCATTAGAAGGGTCTGGGGGCCTTTAGAATGGTCCTGAGGGGATCTAGAAAGGTCTGGAGGCATTTAAAACTGTCCTGAGAGGCTCTAGAAGGGTCTGGGGACCTTTAGAAAGGCCCTGTGGGGCATTAGAATGGTCTGGGGGCCTTTAGAATGCTCCTGAGGAGCAGTAGAAGGGTCTGGGGACCTTTATAAACGCCCTGACGGGCATTAGAATGGTCTGCGGGCCTTTAGAAGTGTCCTGAGGGGCTCTAGAATGGTCTGGGGGCCTTTATAAGGGTCCTGACGGGCTCTAGAAGGGTCTGGGAACCTTTATAAATGCCCTGAGGGACATTAGAAGGGTCTTGTGGCATTCATAAGGGTCCTGAAAGGCATTAGAAGGGTCTGGGAGCTTTTAGAAGGGTCCTGAGGCAATCTAGAAGGGTCTACGGGCCTTTACATGGGTCTTGAGGGTCATTAGAAGGATGTGGAGGCCTTTAGAAAGGCCCTGAGGGCCTCTAGAAGGATCTGGGGGCTATTAGAAGCGTCCTGAGGGGGTCCAGAAGGGTCTGGGGGCCTTTTTAAAGGCCCTCTAGGGGATTATAAGGGTCTCGCGGCCTTTAGAAAGGCCCTGAGTGGCATTAGAAGGGTCTGGGTGCCTTTAGAAATGTCCTGAAGGGCTCTAGAAGGGTCTGGGGGCCTTTAGAAATGTCCTGAGGGGCATTAGAAGGGTATGGAGGCCTTTAGAAAGGACCTGAGGGGCATTAGAATGGTCTGGGGTCATATAGAAAGGCCCAGATGGTTCTAGAAGTGTCTGGGGTACTTTAGAAAGGCCCTGAGGGGCATTAGAGTGGTCTGGAGGCCTTTAGAAGGGTCCTGAGGGGCATTAGAAGGGTCTGTGGGCCTTTAGAATGGTCCTGTGGGGGTCTAGAAGGGTCTGGAGGCATTTAAAACTGTCCTGAGAGGCTCTAGAAGGGTCTGGGTGCCTTTATAAGGGTCCTGAGGGGAATTAGAAGGGTCTTGTGGCCCTTATAAAAGCCCTGAGGGGAATTAGCAGGGTCTGGGGGAGTTTAGAAGGGTCCTGAGGGGCTCTATAAGGGTCTGGGGGCCTTTATAAGGGCCTTCAGGGGCTCTAGAAGGGTCTGGGGGCCTTTAGAAAGGCCCTGAGGGGCATTAGAAGGGTCTGGGGGGCTTTAGAATGGTCCTGAGGGGCATTAGAAGGGTCTGGGGGCCTTTAGAATGGTCCTGAGGGGGTCTAGAAGGGTCTGGAGTCATTTAAATCTGCCCTGAGAGGCTGTAGACGGGTCTGGGGGCCTTTAGAATGCTCCTGAGGGGCAGTAGAAGGGTCTGGTGACCTTTAGAAAGGCCCTGACGGGCATTAGAATGGTCTGCGGGCCTTTAGAAGTGTCCTGAGGGGCTCTAGAATGGTCTGGGGGCCTTTATAAGGGTCCTGACGGGCTCTAGAAGGGTCTGGGAACCTTTATAAATGCCCTGAGGGGCATTAGAAGGGTGGGGAGGCCTTTAGAAAGGCCCTGAGGGGCATTAGAATGGTCTTGGTTCCTTTATAAGGGTCCTAAAAGGCATTAGAAGGGTCTGGGGTCTTTTTGATGGGTCCTGAGGCAATCTAGAAGGGTCTGGGGGCCTTTACATGGGTCTTGAGGGTCATTAGAAGGGTGAGGAGGCCTTTAGAAAGGCCCTGAGGGGCTCTAGAAGGGTCTGGGGGCTATTAGAAGCGTCCTGAGGTGGTCGAGAAGGGTCTGAGGGCCTTTTTAAAGGCCCTCAGGGGGATTATAAGGGTCTCGCGGCCTTTAGAAAGGCCCTGAGTGGCATTAGAAGGGTCTGGGTGCCTTTAGAAATGTCCTGAGGGGCTCTAGAAGGGTCTGGGTGCCTTTAGAAATGTCCTGAGGTGCATTAGAAGGGTATGGGGTCCTTTAGAAAGGCCCTGAGTGGCATTAGAAGGGTCTGGGGGCCTTTAGAAGGGTCATGAGGGGCATTAGAAGGGTCTGTGGGCCTTTAGAATGGTCCTGAGGGGGTCTAGAAGGGTCTGGAGGCACGTAAAACTGTCCTGAGAGACTCTAGAATGTCTGGGTTCCTTTATAAGGGTCCTGAGGGGCATTAGAAGGGTCTGGGTGCCCTTATAAAAGCCCTGAGGGGAATTAGCAGGGTCTGGGGGACTTTAGAAGGGTCCTGAGGGGCTCTATAATGGTCTGGGGGCCTTTAGAAAGGTCTTCAGGAGCTCTAGAAGGGTCTGGGGGCATTTAGAAAGGCCCTGTGGGGCATTAAAGGGTCTGGGGGCCTTTAAAATGCTCCTGAGGGGCAATAGAAGGGTCTGGGGACCTTTAGAAAGGCCCTGACGGGCATTAGAATGGTCTGCGGGCCTTTAGAAGTGTCCTGAGGGGCTCTAGAATGGTCTGGGGGCCTTTATAAGGGTCCTGACGGGCTCTAGAAGGGTCTGGGAACCTTTAGAACGGTTCTGAGGGGCATTAGAAAGGTCTTGTGGCCTTCATAATGGTTTTGAAAGGCATTAGAAGGGTCTGGGGGCTTTTAGATGGGTCCTGAGGCAATCTAGAAGGGTCTAGGGGCCTTTACATGGGTCTTGAGGGTCATTAGAAGGGTGTGGAGGCCTTTAGAAAGGCCCTGAGGGGCTCTAGAAGGGTCTGGGGGCCTTTAGAATCGTCCTGAGGGGCTCTAGAAGGGTCTGGGGGCATCTAGAAGTGTCCTGAGGGGCTCTAGAAAGATCTGGGGTCCTTTCGAAATGTCCTGAGGTGCTCTAAAATTGTCTCGGGGCCTTACGAAGGGTCCTGAGGGGCATTAGATGGGTCTGGGGGCCTTTAGAAATTCCCTGAGGGGCATTAGAAAGGTCTGGGGCCTTTTAGAAGGGTCTTGAGGGGATCTAGAAGGGTCTGGGGGCGTTTAAAAGTGTCCTGAGGGGCTCTAGAAGGGTCTGGGGGCATTTAGAAAGGCCCTGAGGGGCTCTAGAAAGGTCAGGGAGCCGTTAGAAAGATGTTGAGGGGCTCTTGAAGGGTCTGCGGGCGTTTAGAATGGCCCTGAGGGGCTCTAAAAGAGTCTGGGGACCTTTAGATTGGTACTGAGGGGCTCTAGAAGGGTCTGGGTACCTTTAGAAATGCCCTGAGGGGCATTAGAAGTTTCTGGGGGCCTTTAGACAGGCCCTGAGGTGGATTAGAAGGGTCTGGGGGCCTTTAGAATAGTCCTGAGGGGGTCTAGACGGGTCTGGAGGCATTTAAAACTGTCCTGAGAGGCTCTAGAAGGGTCTGGGGGCCTTTAGAATGCTCCTGAGGGGCAGTAGAAGGGTCTGGGGGACTTTAGAAATGCCCTGAGGGGCATTAGAAAGGTCTGGGGCCTTTTAGAAGGGTCTTGAGGTGATCTAGAAGGGTCTGGGGGCCTTTACAAGTGTCCTGAGGGGTTCTAGAAGGGTCTGGGGGCATTTAGAAAGGCCCTGAGGGGCATTAGAATGGTCTGGGGGCCTTTAGAATGCTCCTGAGGGGCAGTAGAAGGGTCTGGGGACCTTTATAAAGGCCCTGACGGGCATTAGAATGGTCTGCGGGCCTTTAGAAGTGTCCTGAGGGGCTCTAGAATGGTCTGGGGGCCTTTATAAGGGTCCGGACGGGCTCTAGAAGGGTCTGGGGGCCTTTAGACAGGCCCTGAGGTGGATTAGAAGGGTCTGGGTGCCTTTAGAATGGTCCTGAGGGGGTCTAGACGGGTCTGTAGGCATTTAAAACTGTCCTGAGAGGATCTAGAAGGGTCTGGGGGCCTTTAGAATGCTCCTGAGGGGCAGTAGAAGGGTCTGGGGGACTTTAGAAATGCCCTGAGGGGCATTAGAAAGGTCTGGGGCCTTTTAGAAGGGTCTTGAGGGGATCTAGAAGGGTCTGGGGGCCTTTACAAGTGTCCTGAGGGGTTCTAGAAGGGTCTGGGGGCATTTAGAAAGGCCCTGAGGGGCTCTAGAAGGGTCAGGGAGCCGTTAGAAGGATGTTGAGGGGCTCTTGAAGGGTCTGCGGGCCTTTTGAATGGCCCTGAAGGGGCTCTAAAATAGTCTGGGGGCCTTTAGATTGGTACTGAAGGGCTCTAGAAGGGTCTGGGGACCTTTAGAAATGCCCTGAGGGGCATTAGAAGGGTCTGGGGGCCTTTAGAAAGGCCCTGAGGGGCATTAGAAGGGTCTGGGGGGCTTTAGAATGGTCCTGAGGGGATCTAGAAGGGTCTGGAGGCATTTAAAACTGTCCTGAGAGGCTCTAGAAGGGTCTGGGGACCTTTAGAATGCTCCTGAGGGGCAGTAGAAGGGTCTGGGGACCTTTATAAAGGCCCTGACGGGCATTAGAATGGTCTGCGGGCCTTTAGAAGTGTCCTGAGGGGCTCTAGAATGGTCTGGGGGCCTTTATAAGGGTCCTGACGGGCTCTAGAAGGGTCTGGGAACCTTTAGAACGGTTCTGAGGGGCATTAGAAAGGTCTTGTGGCCTTCATAAGGGTCCTGAAAGGCATTAGAAGGGTCTGGGGGCTTTTAGATGGGTCCTCAGGCAATCTAGAAGGGTCTAGGGGCCTTTACATGGGTCTTGAGGGTCATTAGAAGGGTGTGGAGGCCTTTAGAAAGGCCCTGAGGGGCTCTAGAAGGGTCTGGGGGCCTTTAGAATCGTCCTGAGGGGCTCTAGAAGGGTCTGGGGGCATCTAGAAGTGTCCTGAGGGGCTCTAGAAAGATCTGGGGTCCTTTCGAAATGTCCTGAGGTGCTCTAAAAGTGTCTCGGGGCCTTACGAAGGGTCCTGAGGGGCATTAGATGGGTCTGGGGGCCTTTAGAAATTCCCTGAGGGGCATTAGAAAGGTCTGGGGCCTTTTAGAAGGGTCTTGAGGGGATCTAGAAGGGTCTGGGGGCGTTTACAAGTGTCCTGAGGGGCTCTAGAAGGGTCTGGGGCATTTAGAAAGGCCCTGAGGGGCTCTAGAAGGGTCAGGGAGCCGTTAGAAAGATGTTGAGGGGCTCTTGAAGGGTCTGCGGGTGTTTAGAATGGCCCTGAGGGGCTCTAAAAGAGTCTGGGGGCCTTTAGATTGGTACTGAGGGGCTCTAGAAGGGTCTGGGTACCTTTAGAAATGCCCTGAGGGGCATTAGAAGGGTCTGGGAGCATTTAGACAGGCCCTGAGGTGGATTAGAAGGGTCTGGGGGCCTTTAGAATGGTCCTGAGGGGGTCTAGACGGGTCTGGAGGCATTTCAAACTGTCCTGAGAGGCTCTAGAAGGGTCTGGGGGCCTTTAGAATGCTCCTGAGGGGCAGTAGAAGGGTCTGGGGGACTTTAGAAATGCCCTGAGGGGCATTAGAAAGGTCTGGGGCCTTTTAGAAGGGTCTTGAGGGGATCTAGAAGGGTCTGGGGGCCTTTACAAGTGTCCTGAGGGGTTCTAGAAGGGTCTGGGGGCATTTAGAAAGGCCCTGAGGGGCTCTAGAAGGGTCAGGGAGCCGTTAGAAGGATGTTGAGGGGCTCTTGAAGGGTCTGCGGGCCATTTGAATGGCCCTGAGGTGATCTAAAATAGTCTGGGGGCCTTTAGATTGGTACTGAGGGGCTCTAGAAGGGTCTGGGGACCTTTAGAAATGCCCTGAGAAGCATTAGATGGGTCTGGGGGCCTTTAGAAAGGCCCTGAGGGGCATTAGAAGGGTCTGGGGGGCTTTAGAATGGTCCTGAGGGGATCTAGAAAGGTCTGGAGGCATTTAAAACTGTCCTGAGAGGCTCTAGAAGGGTCTGGGGACCTTTAGAAAGGCCCTGTGGGGCATTAGAATGGTCTGGGGGCCTTTAGAATGCTCCTGAGGGGCAGTAGAAGGGTCTGGGGACCTTTATAAAAGCCCTGACGGGCATTAGAATGGTCTGCGGGCTTTTAGAAGTGTCCTGAGGGGCTCTAGAATGGTCTGGGGGCCTTTATAAGGGTCCTGACGGGCTCTAGAAGGGTCTGGGAACCTTTATAAATGCCCTGAGGGACATTAGAAGGGTCTGAGGGCCTTTATAAAGGTCCTGAGGGGCATTAGAAACGTCTTGTGGCCTTCATAAGGGTCCTGAAAGGCATTAGAAGGGTCTGGGAGCTTTTAGAATGGTCCTGATGCAATCTAGAAGGGTCTACGGGCCTTTACATGGGTCTTGAGGGTCATTAGAAGGGTGTGGAGGCCTTTAGAAAGGCCCTGAGGTCCTCTAGAAGGATCTGGGGGCTATTAGAAGCGTCCTGAGGGGGTCCAGAAGGGTCTGGGGGCCTTTTTAAAGGCCCTCAGGGGGATTATAAGGGTCTCGCGGCCTTTAGAAAGGCCCTGAGTGGCATTAGAAGGGTCTGGGTGCCTTTAGAAATGTCCTGAAGGGCTCTAGAAGGGTCTGGGTGCCTTTAGAAATGTCCTGAGGGGCATTAGAAGGGTATGGAGGCCTTTAGAAAGGACCTGAGGGGCATTAGAAGGGTCTGGGGGCCTTTAGAATGGTCCTGAGGGTATCTAGAATGGTCTGGAGGCATTTAAAACTGTCCTGAGAGGCTCTAGAAGGGTCTGGGGACCTTTAGAAAGGCCCTGTGGGGCATTAGAATGGTCTGGGGGCCTTTAGAATGCTCCTGAGGGGCAGTAGAAGGGTCTGGGGACCTTTATAAACGCCCTGACGGGCATTAGAATGGTCTGCGGGCCTTTAGAAGTGTCCTGAGGGGCTCTAGAATGGTCTGGGGGCCTTTATAAGGGTCCTGACGGGCTCTAGAAGGGTCTGGGAACCTTTATAAATGCCCTGAGGGACATTAGAAGGGTCTGAGGGCCTTTAGAAAGGTCCTGAGGGGCATTAGAAGGGTCTGTGGGCCTTTAGAATGGTCCTGTGGGGGTCTAGAAGGGTCTGGAGGCATTTAAAACTGTCCTGAGAGGCTCTAGAAGGGTCTGGGTGCCTTTATAAGGGTCCTGAGGGGCATTAGAAGGGTCTTGTGGCCCTTTTAAAAGCCCTGAGGGGAATTAGCAGGGTCTGGGAGAGTTTAGAAAAGTCCTGAGGGGCTCTATAAGGGTCTGGGGGCCTTTATAAGGGCCTTCAGGGGCTCTAGAAGGGTCTGGGGACCTTTAGAAATGCCCTGAGGGGCATTTGAAGGGTCTGGGGGCCTTTTGAAAGGCCCTGAGGGGAATTAGAAGGGTCTGGGGGGCTTTAGAATGGTCCTGAGTGGCATTAGATGGGTCTGGGGGCCTTTATAAAGGCCCTGACGGGCATTAGAATGGTCTGCGGGTCTTTAGAAGTGTCCTGAGGGGCTCTAGAATGGTCTGGGGGCCTTTATAAGGGTTCTGACGGGCTCTAGAAGGGTCTGAGAACCTTTATAAATGCCCTGAGGGACATTAGAAGGGTCTGAGGGCCTTTAGAAAGTTCCTGAGGGGCATTAGAAGGGTCTTGTGGCATTCATAAGGGTCCTGAAAGGCATTAGAAGGGTCTGGGAGCTTTTAGAAGGGTCCTGAGGCAATCTAGAAGGGTCTACGGGCCTTTACATGGGTCTTGAGGGTCATTAGAAGGGTGTGGAGGCCTTTAGAAAGGCCCTGAGGGCCTCTAGAAGGATCTGGGGGCTATTAGAAGCGTCCTGAGGGGGTCCAGAAGGGTCTGGGGGCCTTTTTAAAGGCCCTCAGGGGGATTATAAGGGTCTCGCGGCCTTTAGAAAGGCCCTGAGTGGCATTAGAAGGGTCTGGGTGCCTTTAGAAATGTCCTGAAGGGCTCTAGAAGGGTCTGGGGGCCTTTAGAAATGTCCTGAGGGGCATTAGAAGGGTATGGAGGCCTTTAGAAAGGACCTGAGGGGCATTAGAATGGTCTGGGGTCATATAGAAAGGCCCAGATGGTTCTAGAAGTGTCTGGGGTACTTTAGAAAGGCCCTGAGGGGCATTAGAGTGGTCTGGAGGCCTTTAGAAGGGTCCTGAGGGGCATTAGAAGGGTCTGTGGGCCTTTAGAATGGTCCTGTGGGGGTCTAGAAGGGTCTGGAGGCATTTAAAACTGTCCTGAGAGGCTCTAGAAGGGTCTGGGTGCCTTTATAAGGGTCCTGAGGGGAATTAGAAGGGTCTTGTGGCCCTTATAAAAGCCCTGAGGGGAATTAGCAGGGTCTGGGGGAGTTTAGAAGGGTCCTGAGGGGCTCTATAAGGGTCTGGGGGCCTTTATAAGGGCCTTCAGGGGCTCTAGAAGGGTCTGGGGGCCTTTAGAAAGGCCCTGAGGGGCATTAGAAGGGTCTGGGGGGCTTTAGAATGGTCCTGAGGGGCATTAGAAGGGTCTGGGGGCCTTTAGAATGGTCCTGAGGGGGTCTAGAAGGGTCTGGAGTCATTTAAATCTGCCCTGAGAGGCTGTAGACGGGTCTGGGGGCCTTTAGAATGCTCCTGAGGGGCAGTAGAAGGGTCTGGTGACCTTTAGAAAGGCCCTGACGGGCATTAGAATGGTCTGCGGGCCTTTAGAAGTGTCCTGAGGGGCTCTAGAATGGTCTGGGGGCCTTTATAAGGGTCCTGACGGGCTCTAGAAGGGTCTGGGAACCTTTATAAATGCCCTGAGGGGCATTAGAAGGGTGGGGAGGCCTTTAGAAAGGCCCTGAGGGGCATTAGAATGGTCTTGGTTCCTTTATAAGAGTCCTAAAAGGCATTAGAAGGGTCTGGGGTCTTTTTGATGGGTCCTGAGGCAATCTAGAAGGGTCTGGGGGCCTTTACATGGGTCTTGAGGGTCATTAGAAGGGTGAGGAGGCCTTTAGAAAGGCCCTGAGGGGCTCTAGAAGGGTCTGGGGGCTATTAGAAGCGTCCTGAGGTGGTCGAGAAGGGTCTGAGGGCCTTTTTAAAGGCCCTCAGGGGGATTATAAGGGTCTCGCGGCCTTTAGAAAGGCCCTGAGTGGCATTAGAAGGGTCTGGGTGCCTTTAGAAATGTCCTGAGGGGCTCTAGAAGGGTCTGGGTGCCTTTAGAAATGTCCTGAGGTGCATTAGAAGGGTATGGGGTCCTTTAGAAAGGCCCTGAGTGGCATTAGAAGGGTCTGGGGGCCTTTAGAAGGGTCATGAGGGGCATTAGAAGGGTCTGTGGGCCTTTAGAATGGTCCTGAGGGGGTCTAGAAGGGTCTGGAGGCACGTAAAACTGTCCTGAGAGACTCTAGAATGTCTGGGTTCCTTTATAAGGGTCCTGAGGGGCATTAGAAGGGTCTGGGTGCCCTTATAAAAGCCCTGAGGGGAATTAGCAGGGTCTGGGGGACTTTAGAAGGGTCCTGAGGGGCTCTATAATGGTCTGGGGGCCTTTAGAAGGGTCTTCAGGGGCTCTAGAAGGGTCTGGGGACCTTTAGAAAGGCCCTGTGGGGCATTAAAGGGTCTGGGGGCCTTTAGAATGCTCCTGAGGGGCAGTAGAAGGGTCTGGGGACCTTTAGAAAGGCCCTGACGGGCATTAGAATGGTCTGCGGGCCTTTAGAAGTGTCCTGAGGGGCTCTAGAATGGTCTGGGGGCCTTTATAAGGGTCCTGACGGGCTCTACAAGGGTCTGGGAACCTTTAGAACGGTTCTGAGGGGCATTAGAAAGGTCTTGTGGCCTTCATAATGGTTTTGAAAGGCATTAGAAGGGTCTGGGGGCTTTTAGATGGGTCCTGAGGCAATCTAGAAGGGTCTAGGGGCCTTTACATGGGTCTTGAGGGTCATTAGAAGGGTGTGGAGGCCTTTAGAAAGGCCCTGAGGGGCTCTAGAAGGGTCTGGGGGCCTTTAGAATCGTCCTGAGGGGCTCTAGAAGGGTCTGGGGGCATCTAGAAGTGTCCTGAGGGGCTCTAGAATGATCTGGGGTCCTTTCGAAATGTCCTGAGGTGCTCTAAAAGTGTCTCGGGGCCTTACGAAGGGTCCTGAGGGGCATTAGATGGGTCTGGGGGCCTTTAGAAATTCCCTGAGGGGCATTAGAAAGGTCTGGGGCCTTTTAGAAGGGTCTTGAGGGGATCTAGAAGGGTCTGGGGGCGTTTACAAGTGTCCTGAGGGGCTCTAGAAGGGTCTGGGGGCATTTAGAAAGGCCCTGAGGGGCTCTAGAAAGGTCAGGGAGCCGTTAGAAAGATGTTGAGGGGCTCTTGAAGGGTCTGCGGGCGTTTAGAATGGCCCTGAGGGGCTCTAAAAGAGTCTGGGGACCTTTAGATTGGTACTGAGGGGGTCTAGAAGGGTCTGGGTACCTTTAGAAATGCCCTGAGGGGCATTAGAAGGGTCTGGGGGCCTTTAGACAGGCCCTGAGGTGGATTAGAAGGGTCTGGGGGCCTTTAGAATAGTCCTGAGGGGGTCTAGAAGGGTCTGGAGGCATTTAAAACTGTCCTGAGAGGCTCTAGAAGGGTCTGGGGGCCTTTAGAATGCTCCTGAGGGGCAGTAGAAGGGTCTGGGGGACTTTAGAAATGCCCTGAGGGGCATTAGAAAGGTCTGGGGCCTTTTAGAAGGGTCTTGAGGTGATCTAGAAGGGTCTGGGGGCCTTTACAAGTGTCCTGAGGGGTTCTAGAAGGGTCTGGGGGCATTTAGAAAGGCCCTGAGGGGCATTAGAATGGTCTGGGGGCCTTTAGAATGCTCCTGAGGGGCAGTAGAAGGGTCTGGGGACCTTTATAAAGGCCCTGACGGGCATTAGAATCGTCTGCGGGCCTTTAGAATTGTCCTGAGGGGCTCTAGAATGGTCTGGGGGCCTTTATAAGGGTCCTGACGGGCTCTAGAAGGGTCTGGGAACCTTTATAAATGCCCTGAGGGGCATTAGAAGGGTCTGAGGGCCTTTAGAAAGTTCCTGAGGGGCATTAGAAGGGTCTTGTGGCATTCATAAGGGTCCTGAAAGGCATTAGAAGGGTCTGGGAGCTTTTAGAAGGGTCCTGATGCAATCTAGAAGGGTCTACGGGCCTTTACATGGGTCTTGAGGGTCATTAGAAGGGTGTGGAGGCCTTTAGAAAGGCCCTGAGGGCCTCTAGAAGGATCTGGGGGCTATTAGAAGCGTCCTGAGGGGGTCCAGAAGGGTCTGGGGGCCTTTTTAAAGGCCCTCAGGGGGATTATAAGGGTCTCGCGGCCTTTAGAAAGGCCCTGAGTGGCATTAGAAGGGTCTGGGTTCCTTTAGAAATGTCCTGAATGGCTCTAGAAGGGTCTGGGGGCCTTTAGAAATGTCCTGAGGGGCATTAGAAGGGTATGGAGGCCTTTAGAAAGGACCTGAGGGGCATTAGAATGGTCTGGGGTCATATAGAAAGGCCCAGATGGTTCTAGAAGTGTCTGGGGTACTTTAGAAAGGCCCTGAGGGGCATTAGAGTGGTCTGGAGGCCTTTAGAAGGGTCCTGAGGGGCATTAGAAAGGTCTGTGGGCCTTTAGAATGGTCATGTGGGGGTCTAGAAGGGTCTGGAGGCATTTAAAACTGTCCTGAGAGGCTCTAGAAGGGTCTGGGGGCCTTTAGAATGCTCCTGAGGGGCAGTAGAAGGGTCTGGGGGACTTTAGAAATGCCCTGAGGGGCATTAGAAAGGTCTGGGGCCTTTTAGAAGGGTCTTGAGGTGATCTAGAAGGGTCTGGGGGCCTTTACAAGTGTCCTGAGGGGTTCTAGAAGGGTCTGGGGGTATTTAGAAAGGCCCTGAGGGGCATTAGAATGGTCTGGGGGCCTTTAGAATGCTCCTGAGGGGCAGTAGAAGGGTCTGGGGACCTTTATAAAGGCCCTGACGGGCATTAGAATGGTCTGCGGGCCTTTAGAAGTGTCCTGAGGGGCTCTAGAATGGTCTGGGGGCCTTTATAAGGGTCCTGACGGGCTCTAGAAGGGTCTGGGGGCCTTTAGACAGGCCCTGAGGTGGATTAGAAGGGTCTGGGTGCCTTTAGAATGGTCCTGAGGGGGTCTAGACGGGTCTGTAGGCATTTAAAACTGTCCTGAGAGGCTCTAGAAGGGTCTGGGGACCTTTAGAAAGGCCCTGTGGGGCATTAGAATGGTCTGGGGGCCTTTAGAATGCTCCTGAGGGGCAGTAGAAGGGTCTGGGGACCTTTATAAACGCCCTGACGGGCATTAGAATGGTCTGCGGGCTTTTAGAAGTGTCCTGAGGGGCTCTAGAATGGTCTGGGGGCCTTTATAAGGGTCCTGACGGGCTCTAGAAGGGTCTGGGAACCTTTATAAATGCCCTGAGGGACATTAGAAGGGTCTGAGGGCCTTTATAAAGGTCCTGAGGGGCATTAGAAAGGTCTTGTGGCCTTCATAAGGGTCCTGAAAGGCATTAGAAGGGTCTGGGAGCTTTTAGAATGGTCCTGATGCAATCTAGAAGGGTCTACGGGCCTTTACATGGGTCTTGAGGGTCATTAGAAGGGTGTGGAGGCCTTTAGAAAGGCCCTGAGGGCCTCTAGAAGGATCTGGGGGCTATTAGAAGCGTCCTGAGGGGGTCCAGAAGGGTCTGGGGGCCTTTTTAAAGGCCCTCAGGGGGATTATAAGGGTCTCGCGGCCTTTAGAAAGGCCCTGAGTGGCATTAGAAGGGTCTGGGTGCCTTTAGAAATGTCCTGAAGGGCTCTAGAAGGGTCTGGGTGCCTTTAGAAATGTCCTGAGGGGCATTAGAAGGGTATGGAGGCCTTTAGAAAGGACCTGAGGGGCATTAGAAGGGTCTGGGGGCCTTTAGAATGGTCCTGAGGGTATCTAGAAAGGTCTGGAGGCATTTAAAACTGTCCTGAGAGGCTCTAGAAGGGTCTGGGGACCTTTAGAAAGGCCCTGTGGGGCATTAGAATGGTCTGGGGGCCTTTAGAATGCTCCTGAGGGGCAGTAGAAGGGTCTGGGGACCTTTATAAACGCCCTGACGGGCATTAGAATGGTCTGCGGGCCTTTAGAAGTGTCCTGAGGGGCTCTAGAATGGTCTGGGGGCCTTTATAAGGGTCCTGACGGGCTCTAGAAGGGTCTGGGAACCTTTATAAATGCCCTGAGGGACATTAGAAGGGTCTGAGGGCCTTTAGAAAGGTCCTGAGGGGCATTAGAAGGGTCTGTGGGCCTTTAGAATGGTCCTGTGGGGGTCTAGAAGGGTCTGGAGGCATTTAAAACTGTCCTGAGAGGCTCTAGAAGGGTCTGGGTGCCTTTATAAGGGTCCTGAGGGGCATTAGAAGGGTCTTGTGGCCCTTTTAAAAGCCCTGAGGGGAATTAGCAGGGTCTGGGAGAGTTTAGAAAAGTCCTGAGGGGCTCTATAAGGGTCTGGGGGCCTTTATAAGGGCCTTCAGGGGCTCTAGAAGGGTCTGGGGACCTTTAGAAATGCCCTGAGGGGCATTTGAAGGGTCTGGGGGCCTTTTGAAAGGCCCTGAGGGGAATTAGAAGGGTCTGGGGGGCTTTAGAATGGTCCTGAGTGGCATTAGATGGGTCTGGGGGCCTTTATAAAGGCCCTGACGGGCATTAGAATGGTCTGCGGGCCTTTAGAAGTGTCCTGAGTGGCTCTAGAATGGTCTGGGGGCCTTTATAAGGGTTCTGACGGGCTCTAGAAGGGTCTGAGAACCTTTATAAATGCCCTGAGGGACATTAGAAGGGTCTGAGGGCCTTTAGAAAGTTCCTGAGGGGCATTAGAAGGGTCTTGTGGCATTCATAAGGGTCCTGAAAGGCATTAGAAGGGTCTGGGAGCTTTTAGAAGGGTCCTGAGGCAATCTAGAAGGGTCTACGGGCCTTTACATGGGTCTTGAGGGTCATTAGAAGGGTGTGGAGGCCTTTAGAAAGGCCCTGAGGGCCTCTAGAAGGATCTGGGGGCTATTAGAAGCGTCCTGAGGGGGTCCAGAAGGGTCTGGGGGCCTTTTTAAAGGCCCTCAGGGGGATTATAAGGGTCTCGCGGCCTTTAGAAAGGCCCTGAGTGGCATTAGAAGGGTCTGGGTGCCTTTAGAAATGTCCTGAAGGGCTCTAGAAGGGTCTGGGGGCCTTTAGAAATGTCCTGAGGGGCATTAGAAGGGTATGGAGGCCTTTAGAAAGGACCTGAGGGGCATTAGAATGGTCTGGGGTCATATAGAAAGGCCCAGATGGTTCTAGAAGTGTCTGGGGTACTTTAGAAAGGCCCTGAGGGGCATTAGAGTGGTCTGGAGGCCTTTAGAAGGGTCCTGAGGGGCATTAGAAGGGTCTGTGGGCCTTTAGAATGGTCCTGTGGGGGTCTAGAAGGGTCTGGAGGCATTTAAAACTGTCCTGAGAGGCTCTAGAAGGGTCTGGGTGCCTTTATAAGGGTCCTGAGGGGAATTAGAAGGGTCTTGTGGCCCTTATAAAAGCCCTGAGGGGAATTAGCAGGGTCTGGGGGAGTTTAGAAGGGTCCTGAGGGGCTCTATAAGGGTCTGGGGGCCTTTATAAGGGCCTTCAGGGGCTCTAGAAGGGTCTGGGGGCCTTTAGAAAGGCCCTGAGGGGCATTAGAAGGGTCTGGGGGGCTTTAGAATGGTCCTGAGGGGCATTAGAAGGGTCTGGGGGCCTTTAGAATGGTCCTGAGGGGGTCTAGAAGGGTCTGGAGTCATTTAAATCTGCCCTGAGAGGCTGTAGACGGGTCTGGGGGCCTTTAGAATGCTCCTGAGGGGCAGTAGAAGGGTCTGGTGACCTTTAGAAAGGCCCTGACGGGCATTAGAATGGTCTGCGGGCCTTTAGAAGTGTCCTGAGGGGCTCTAGAATGGTCTGGGGGCCTTTATAAGGGTCCTGACGGGCTCTAGAAGGGTCTGGGAACCTTTATAAATGCCCTGAGGGGCATTAGAAGGGTGGGGAGGCCTTTAGAAAGGCCCTGAGGGGCATTAGAATGGTCTTGGTTCCTTTATAAGAGTCCTAAAAGGCATTAGAAGGGTCTGGGGTCTTTTTGATGGGTCCTGAGGCAATCTAGAAGGGTCTGGGGGCCTTTACATGGGTCTTGAGGGTCATTAGAAGGGTGAGGAGGCCTTTAGAAAGGCCCTGAGGGGCTCTAGAAGGGTCTGGGGGCTATTAGAAGCGTCCTGAGGTGGTCGAGAAGGGTCTGAGGGCCTTTTTAAAGGCCCTCAGGGGGATTATAAGGGTCTCGCGGCCTTTAGAAAGGCCCTGAGTGGCATTAGAAGGGTCTGGGTGCCTTTAGAAATGTCCTGAGGGGCTCTAGAAGGGTCTGGGTGCCTTTAGAAATGTCCTGAGGTGCATTAGAAGGGTATGGGGTCCTTTAGAAAGGCCCTGAGTGGCATTAGAAGGGTCTGGGGGCCTTTAGAAGGGTCATGAGGGGCATTAGAAGGGTCTGTGGGCCTTTAGAATGGTCCTGAGGGGGTCTAGAAGGGTCTGGAGGCACGTAAAACTGTCCTGAGAGACTCTAGAATGTCTGGGTTCCTTTATAAGGGTCCTGAGGGGCATTAGAAGGGTCTGGGTGCCCTTATAAAAGCCCTGAGGGGAATTAGCAGGGTCTGGGGGACTTTAGAAGGGTCCTGAGGGGCTCTATAATGGTCTGGGGGCCTTTAGAAGGGTCTTCAGGGGCTCTAGAAGGGTCTGGGGACCTTTAGAAAGGCCCTGTGGGGCATTAAAGGGTCTGGGGGCCTTTAGAATGCTCCTGAGGGGCAGGAGAAGGGTCTGGGGACCTTTAGAAAGGCCCTGACGGGCATTAGAATGGTCTGCGGGCCTTTAGAAGTGTCCTGAGGGGCTCTAGAATGGTCTGGGGGCCTTTATAAGGGTCCTGACGGGCTCTACAAGGGTCTGGGAACCTTTAGAACGGTTCTGAGGGGCATTAGAAAGGTCTTGTGGCCTTCATAATGGTTTTGAAAGGCATTAGAAGGGTCTGGGGGCTTTTAGATGGGTCCTGAGGCAATCTAGAAGGGTCTAGGGGCCTTTACATGGGTCTTGAGGGTCATTAGAAGGGTGTGGAGGCCTTTAGAAAGGCCCTGAGGGGCTCTAGAAGGGTCTGGGGGCCTTTAGAATCGTCCTGAGGGGCTCTAGAAGGGTCTGGGGGCATCTAGAAGTGTCCTGAGGGGCTCTAGAATGATCTGGGGTCCTTTCGAAATGTCCTGAGTGCTCTAAAAGTGTCTCGGGGCCTTACGAAGGGTCCTGAGGGGCATTAGATGGGTCTGGGGGCCTTTAGAAATTCCCTGAGGGGCATTAGAAAGGTCTGGGGCCTTTTAGAAGGGTCTTGAGGGGATCTAGAAGGGTCTGGGGGCGTTTACAAGTGTCCTGAGGGGCTCTAGAAGGGTCTGGGGGCATTTAGAAAGGCCCTGAGGGGCTCTAGAAAGGTCAGGGAGCCGTTAGAAAGATGTTGAGGGGCTCTTGAAGGGTCTGCGGGCGTTTAGAATGGCCCTGAGGGGCTCTAAAAGAGTCTGGGGACCTTTAGATTGGTACTGAGGGGGTCTAGAAGGGTCTGGGTACCTTTAGAAATGCCCTGAGGGGCATTAGAAGGGTCTGGGGGCCTTTAGACAGGCCCTGAGGTGGATTAGAAGGGTCTGGGGGCCTTTAGAATAGTCCTGAGGGGGTCTAGACGGGTCTGGAGGCATTTAAAACTGTCCTGAGAGGCTCTAGAAGGGTCTGGGGGCCTTTAGAATGCTCCTGAGGGGCAGTAGAAGGGTCTGGGGGACTTTAGAAATGCCCTGAGGGGCATTAGAAAGGTCTGGGGCCTTTTAGAAGGGTCTTGAGGTGATCTAGAAGGGTCTGGGGGCCTTTACAAGTGTCCTGAGGGGTTCTAGAAGGGTCTGGGGGCATTTAGAAAGGCCCTGAGGGGCATTAGAATGGTCTGGGGGCCTTTAGAATGCTCCTGAGGGGCAGTAGAAGGGTCTGGGGACCTTTATAAAGGCCCTGACGGGCATTAGAATCGTCTGCGGGCCTTTAGAATTGTCCTGAGGGGCTCTAGAATGGTCTGGGGGCCTTTATAAGGGTCCTGACGGGCTCTAGAAGGGTCTGGGAACCTTTATAAATGCCCTGAGGGACATTAGAAGGGTCTGAGGGCCTTTAGAAAGTTCCTGAGGGGCATTAGAAGGGTCTTGTGGCATTCATAAGGGTCCTGAAAGGCATTAGAAGGGTCTGGGAGCTTTTAGAAGGGTCCTGATGCAATCTAGAAGGGTCTACGGGCCTTTACATGGGTCTTGAGGGTCATTAGAAGGGTGTGGAGGCCTTTAGAAAGGCCCTGAGGGCCTCTAGAAGGATCTGGGGGCTATTAGAAGCGTCCTGAGGGGGTCCAGAAGGGTCTGGGGGCCTTTTTAAAGGCCCTCAGGGGGATTATAAGGGTCTCGCGGCCTTTAGAAAGGCCCTGAGTGGCATTAGAAGGGTCTGGGTTCCTTTAGAAATGTCCTGAATGGCTCTAGAAGGGTCTGGGGGCCTTTAGAAATGTCCTGAGGGGCATTAGAAGGGTATGGAGGCCTTTAGAAAGGACCTGAGGGGCATTAGAATGGTCTGGGGTCATATAGAAAGGCCCAGATGGTTCTAGAAGTGTCTGGGGTACTTTAGAAAGGCCCTGAGGGGCATTAGAGTGGTCTGGAGGCCTTTAGAAGGGTCCTGAGGGGCATTAGAAAGGTCTGTGGGCCTTTAGAATGGTCATGTGGGGGTCTAGAAGGGTCTGGAGGCATTTAAAACTGTCCTGAGAGGCTCTAGAAGGGTCTGGGGGCCTTTAGAATGCTCCTGAGGGGCAGTAGAAGGGTCTGGGGGACTTTAGAAATGCCCTGAGGGGCATTAGAAAGGTCTGGGGCCTTTTAGAAGGGTCTTGAGGTGATCTAGAAGGGTCTGGGGGCCTTTACAAGTGTCCTGAGGGGTTCTAGAAGGGTCTGGGGGTATTTAGAAAGGCCCTGAGGGGCATTAGAATGGTCTGGGGGCCTTTAGAATGCTCCTGAGGGGCAGTAGAAGGGTCTGGGGACCTTTATAAAGGCCCTGACGGGCATTAGAATGGTCTGCGGGCCTTTAGAAGTGTCCTGAGGGGCTCTAGAATGGTCTGGGGGCCTTTATAAGGGTCCTGACGGGCTCTAGAAGGGTCTGGGGGCCTTTAGACAGGCCCTGAGGTGGATTAGAAGGGTCTGGGTGCCTTTAGAATGGTCCTGAGGGGGTCTAGACGGGTCTGGAGGCATTTAAAACTGTCCTGAGAGGATCTAGAAGGGTCTGGGGGCCTTTAGAATGCTCCTGAGGGGTAGTAGAAGGGTCTGGGGGACTTTAGAAATGCCCTGAGGGGCATTAGAAAGGTCTGGGGCCTTTTAGAAGGGTCTTGAGGGGATCTAGAAGGGTCTGGGAGCCTTTACAAGTGTCCTGAGGGGTTCTAGAAGGGTCTGGGGGCATTTAGAAAGGCCCTGAGGGGCTCTAGAAGGGTCAGGGAGCCGTTAGAAGGATGTTGAGGGGCTCTTGAAGGGTCTGCGGGCCTTTTGAATGGCCCTGAGGGGCTCTAAAATAGTCTGGGGGCCTTTAGATTGGTACTGAAGGGCTCTAGAAGGGTCTGGGGGCCTTTAGAAAGGCCCTGAGGGGCATTAGAAGGGTCTGGGGGGCTTTAGAATGGTCCTGAGGGGATCTAGAAGGGTCTGGAGGCATTTAAAACTGTCCTGAGAGGCTCTAGAAGGGTCTGGGGACCTTTAGAAAGGCCCTGAGGGGCATTAGAATGGTCTGGGGGCCTTTAGAATGCTCCTGAGGGGCAGTAGAAGGGTCTGGGGACCTTTATAAAGGCCCTGACGGGCATTAGAATGGTCTGCGGGCCTTTAGAAAGGTCTTGAGGGGCATTACAAGGGTCTGGGGTCATATAGAAAGGCCCTGAGGTGCTCTTGAAGGGTCTGGGGGCTATTAGAAGCGTCCTGAGGGGGTCCAGAAGGGTCTGGGGGCCTTTTTAAAGGCCCTCAGGGGGATTATAAGGGTCTCGCGGCCTTTAGAAAGGCTCTGAGTGGCATTACAAGGGTCTGGGGTCATATAGAAAGGCTCTGAGAGGTTATAGAAGTGTCTGGGGTGGCATTAAATCCTGAAAGGCATTAAAAGGTACTGGGGGCTTTTAGATGGGTACTTAGGCAATCTAGAAGGTTCTAGGTGCCTTTACATGGGTCTTGAGGGTCATTAGAAGGGTGTCGCGGCCTTTAGAATGTCATTGAAAAGCATTAGAAGGGTTTGGGGGCTTTTAGGTGGGTTCTGAGGCAATCTAGAAGGGTCTGGGGGCCTTTACATGGGTCTTGAGGGTCATTAGAAGGGTGTGGAGGCCTTTAGAAAGGCCCTGAGGGGCTCTAGAAGGGTCTGGGTGATATTAGAAGCGTCCTAAAGGGGTCCAGAAGTGTCTGGGGGCCTTTATAAAGGCCCTCAGGGGGATTATAAGGGTCTCGATGCCTTTAGAAAGGCCCTGAGTGGCAAAAGAAGGGTCTGGGTGCATTTAGAAATGTCCTGAGGGGCTCTAGAAGGGTCTGGGGGCCTTTAGAAAGGCCCTGATGGGCATTACAAGGGTCTGGGGTCATATAGAAAGGCCCTGAGATGTTCTAGAAGTTTCTGGGGTACTTTAGAAAGGCCCTGAGGGGCATTAGAAGGGTCTGGGGGTATTTAGAAAGGCCCTGTGGGGCATTAGAAGGGTCTGGGGTTCTTTAGAAGGGTCTTCAGGGGCTCTAGAAGGGTCTGGGGACATTTAGAAAGGCCCTGTGGGGCATTAGAAGGGTCTGGGGGCCTTTAGAATGCTCCTGAGGGGCAGTAGAATGGTCTGCGGGCCTTTAGAAGTGTCCTGAGGGGCTCTAGAATGGTCTGGGGGCCTTTATAAGGGTCCTGACGGGCTCTAGAAGGGTCTGGGAACCTTCATAAAGGCCCTGAAAGGCATTAGAAGGGTCTGAAGGCCTTTAGAATGGTCCTGAAGGGCATTAGAAGGGTCTTGTGGCATTCATAAGGGTCCTGAAAGGCATTAGAAGGGTCTGGGGGCTTTTAGATGGGTCCTGAGGCAATCTAGAAGGGTCTAGGAGCCTTTACATGGGTCTTGAGGGTCATTAGAAGGGTGTGGAGGCCTTTAGAAAGGCCCTGAGGGGCTCTAGAAGGGTGTGGGAGCTATTTAGAAGCGTCCTGAGGGGGTCCAGAAGGGTCTGGGGGACATTTTAAAGGCCCTCAGGGGGATTATAAGGGTCTCGCGGCCTTTAGAAAGGCCCTGAGTGGCATTAGAAGGGTCTGGGTGCCTTTAGAAATGTCCTGAGGGGCTCTAGAAGGGTCTGGGGGCCTTTAGAAATCCCCTGAGGGGCATTAGAAGGGTCTCGCGACCTTTAGAATGGTCCTGAGGAGGTCTAGAAGGGTCTGGGGTCATATAGAAAGGCTCTGAGAGATTCTAGAAGTGTCTGGGGTACTTTCGAAAGGCACTGAGGGGCATTAGAAGGGTCTGGGGGCCTTCAGAATGGTCTTCAGGGGCTGTATAAGGGTGTGGGGACGTTTAGAAAGGCCCTGTGGGGCATTAGAAGGGTCTGGGGGCCTTTAGAATGCTCCTGAGGGGCAGTAGAAGGGTCTGGGGACCTTTATAAAGGCCCTGACGGGCATTAGAATGGTCTGCGGGCCTTTAGAAGTGTCCTGAGGTGCTCTAGAATGGTCTGGGGGCCTTTATAAGGGTCCTGAAGGGCTCTAGAAGGGTCTGGGAACCTTTATAAAAGCACTGAGGGGCATTAGAATGGTCTGAGGGCCTTTAGAATGGTCCTGAGGGGCATTAGAAGGGTCTTGTGGTCTTCATAAGGGTCCTGAAATGCATTAGAACGGTCTGAGGTCTTTTAGATGGGTCCTGAGGCAATCTAGAAGGGTCTGGGGGCCTTTACATGGGTCTTGGGTGTCATTAGAAGGGTGTGGAGGCCTGTAGAAAGGCCCTGAGGTGCTCTAGAAGGGTCTGGGGGCTATTAGAAGCGTCCTGAGGGGGTTCAGAAGGGTCTGGGGGCCTTTTTAAAGGCCCTCAGGGGGATTATATAGGTCTTGCGGCCTTTAGAAAGGCCCTGAGGGGCATTAGAAGAGTCTGGGTGCCTTTAGAAATGTCCTCAGTGGCTCTAGAAGGGTCTGGGGGCCTTTAGAAATGTCCTGTTGGGCATTAGAAAGGTATGGGGGCCTTTAGAAAGGCCCTGAGGGGCATTACAAGGGTCTGGGGGCCTTTAGAATCGTCCTGAGGGGGTCTAGAAGGGTCTGGAGGCATTTAAAACTGTCCTGAGAGGCTCTAGAAGGGACTGGGTGCCTTTATAAGGGTCCTGAGGGGCATTAGAAGGGTCTGGGTGCCCTTATAAAAGCCCTGAGGGGAATTAGCAGGGTCTCGGGGACTTTAGAAGGGTCCTGAGGGGCTCTATAAGGTCTGGGGGCCTTTAGAAGGGTCTTCAGGGGCTCTAGAAGGGTCTGGGGACCTTTAGAAAGGCCCTGTGGGGCATTAGAAGGGTCTGGGGGCCTTTAGAATGCTCCTGAGGGGCAGTAGAAGGGTCTAGGGACCTTTAGAAAGGCCCTGACAGGCATTAGAATGGTCTGCGGGCCTTTAGAAGTGTCCTGAGGCGTTCTGGAATGGTCTTGGGGCCTTTATAAGGGTCCTGACGGGCTCTAGAAGGGTCTGGGAACCTTTATAAAAACCCTTAGGGCATTAGAAGGGTCTGAGGGCCTTTAGAAAGGTCCTGAGGGGCATTAGAAGGGTCTTGTGGCCTTCATAAGGGTCCTGAAAGGCATTGGAAGGGTCTGGGGGCTTTTAGATGGGTCCTGAGGCAATCTAGAAGGGTCTAGGGGCCTTTCCATGGGTCTTGAGGGTCATTAGAAGGGTGTGGAGGCCTTTAGAAAGGCCCTGAGGGGCTCTAGAAGGGTCTGGGGGCTATTAGAAGCGTCCTGAGGTGGTCCAGAAGGGTCTGGGGGCATTTTAAAGGTCCTCAGGGAGATGATCAGGGTCTCGCAGCCTTTAGAAAGGCCCTGAGTGGCATTACAAGGGTCTGGGGTCATATAGAAAGGCTCTGAGAGGTTCAAGAAGTGTCTGGGGTAATTTAGAAAGGCCCTGAGGAGCATTAGAATGGTCTGGGGGCCTTTCGAAGGGTCTTCAGGGGCTCTAGAAGGGTCTTGGGACCTGTAGAAAGGCCCTGAGGGGCATTAGAAGGGTCTGGGGGCCTTTCGAAGTGTCCTGAGGTGCATTAGAAGGGTCTGGGGGCCTTTAATAGAGTCCTTAGTGGCATTTGAATAGTCTGAGGGCCTTTAGAATGGTCCTGAGGGGCATTAGAAGGGTCTTGTGGCCTTCATGAGGGCCCTGAAAGGCATTAGAAGGCTCTGTGGGCTTTTAGATGGGTCCTGAGGCAATCTAGAAGGGTCTGCGGGCCTTTACATGGGTCTTGATGTTCATTAGAATGGTGTGGAGGCCTTTAGAAAGGCCCTGAGGGGCTCTAGAAGGGTCTGGGGGCTATTAGAAGCGTCCTGAGGGGGTCCAGAAGGGTCTGGGGGCCTTTTTAAAGGCCCTCAGGGGGATTATAAGCGTCTCGCGGCCTTTAGAAAGGCTCTGAGTGGCATTAGAAGGGTCTGGGGGCCTTTAGAAGGGTCTTCAGGGGCTCTAGAAGGCTCTGGGAACCTTTAGAAAGGCCCTGTGGGGCATTAGAAGGGTGTGGGGGCCTTTAGAATGCTCCTGAGGGGCCGTAGAATGGTCTTGAGACCTTTATAAAGGCCCTGACGATCATTAGAATGGTCTGCGGGACTTTAGAAGTGTCCTGAGGGGCTCTAGAATGATCTGGGGGCCTTTATAAGGGTCTTGACGGGCTCTAGAAGGGTCTGGGGGCCTTTTAAAAAGTCCTGAGGGGCATTTGAATAGTCTAAGGGCCTTTAGAAAGGTCCTGAGGGGCATTACAAGGGTCTTGTGGCCTTCATAAGGGTCCTGAAAGGCATTAGAAGGGTCTGGGGGCTTTTAGATGGGTCCTGAGGCAATCTAGAAGGGTCTAGATGCCTTTACATGGGTCTTGAGGGTCATTAGAAGGGTGTGGAGGCCTTTAGAAAGGCCCTGAAAGGCATTAGAAGGGTCTGGGGGCTTTTAGATGGGTCCTGAGGCAATCTAGAAGGGTCTGGGGGCCTTTAGAATGCTCCTGAGGGGCAGTAGAAGGGTTTGGGGGACTTTAGAAATGCCCTGAGGGGCATTAGAAAGGTCTGGGGCCTTTTAGAAGGGTCTTGAGGTGATCTAGAAGGGTCTGGGGGCCTTTACATGGGTCTTGAGGGTCATTAGAAGGGTGAGGAGGCCTTTAGAAAGGCCCTGAGGGGCTCTAGAAGGGTCTGGGGGCTATTAGAAGCGTCCTGAGGTGGTCGAGAAGGGTCTGAGGGCCTTTTTAAAGGCCCTCAGGGGGATTATAAGGGTCTCGCGGCCTTTAGAAAGGCCCTGAGTGGCATTAGAAGGGTCTGGGTGCCTTTAGAAATGTCCTGAGGGGCTCTAGAAGGGTCTGGGTGCCTTTAGAAATGTCCTGAGGTGCATTAGAAGGGTATGGGGTCCTTTAGAAAGGCCCTGAGTGGCATTAGAAGGGTCTGGGGGCCTTTAGAAGGGTCATGAGGGGCATTAGAAGGGTCTGTGGGCCTTTAGAATGGTCCTGAGGGGGTCTAGAAGGGTCTGGAGGCACGTAAAACTGTCCTGAGAGACTCTAGAATGTCTGGGTTCCTTTATAAGGGTCCTGAGGGGCATTAGAAGGGTCTGGGTGCCCTTATAAAAGCCCTGAGGGGAATTAGCAGGGTCTGGGGGACTTTAGAAGGGTCCTGAGGGGCTCTATAATGGTCTGGGGGCCTTTAGAAGGGTCTTCAGGGGCTCTAGAAGGGTCTGGGGACCTTTAGAAAGGCCCTGTGGGGCATTAAAGGGTCTGGGGGCCTTTAGAATGCTCCTGAGGGGCAGTAGAAGGGTCTGGGGACCTTTAGAAAGGCCCTGACGGGCATTAGAATGGTCTGCGGGCCTTTAGAAGTGTCCTGAGGGGCTCTAGAATGGTCTGGGGGCCTTTATAAGGGTCCTGACGGGCTCTACAAGGGTCTGGGAACCTTTAGAACGGTTCTGAGGGGCATTAGAAAGGTCTTGTGGCCTTCATAATGGTTTTGAAAGGCATTAGAAGGGTCTGGGGGCTTTTAGATGGGTCCTGAGGCAATCTAGAAGGGTCTAGGGGCCTTTACATGGGTCTTGAGGGTCATTAGAAGGGTGTGGAGGCCTTTAGAAAGGCCCTGAGGGGCTCTAGAAGGGTCTGGGGCCTTTAGAATCGTCCTGAGGGGCTCTAGAAGGGTCTGGGGGCATCTAGAAGTGTCCTGAGGGGCTCTAGAATGATCTGGGGTCCTTTCGAAATGTCCTGAGGTGCTCTAAAAGTGTCTCGGGGCCTTACGAAGGGTCCTGAGGGGCATTAGATGGGTCTGGGGGCCTTTAGAAATTCCCTGAGGGCATTAGAAAGGTCTGGGGCCTTTTAGAAGGGTCTTGAGGGGATCTAGAAGGGTCTGGGGGCGTTTACAAGTGTCCTGAGGGGCTCTAGAAGGGTCTGGGGGCATTTAGAAAGGCCCTGAGGGGCTCTAGAAAGGTCAGGGAGCCGTTAGAAAGATGTTGAGGGGCTCTTGAAGGGTCTGCGGGCGTTTAGAATGGCCCTGAGGGGCTCTAAAAGAGTCTGGGGACCTTTAGATTGGTACTGAGGGGGTCTAGAAGGGTCTGGGTACCTTTAGAAATGCCCTGAGGGGCATTAGAAGGGTCTGGGGGCCTTTAGACAGGCCCTGAGGTGGATTAGAAGGGTCTGGGGGCCTTTAGAATAGTCCTGAGGGGGTCTAGACGGGTCTGGAGGCATTTAAAACTGTCCTGAGAGGCTCTAGAAGGGTCTGGGGGCCTTTAGAATGCTCCTGAGGGGCAGTAGAAGGGTCTGGGGGACTTTAGAAATGCCCTGAGGGGCATTAGAAAGGTCTGGGGCCTTTTAGAAGGGTCTTGAGGTGATCTAGAAGGGTCTGGGGGCCTTTACAAGTGTCCTGAGGGGTTCTAGAAGGGTCTGGGGGCATTTAGAAAGGCCCTGAGGGGCATTAGAATGGTCTGGGGGCCTTTAGAATGCTCCTGAGGGGCAGTAGAAGGGTCTGGGGACCTTTATAAAGGCCCTGACGGGCATTAGAATCGTCTGCGGGCCTTTAGAATTGTCCTGAGGGGCTCTAGAATGGTCTGGGGGCCTTTATAAGGGTCCTGACGGGCTCTAGAAGGGTCTGGGAACCTTTATAAATGCCCTGAGGGACATTAGAAGGGTCTGAGGGCCTTTAGAAAGTTCCTGAGGGGCATTAGAAGGGTCTTGTGGCATTCATAAGGGTCCTGAAAGGCATTAGAAGGGTCTGGGAGCTTTTAGAAGGGTCCTGATGCAATCTAGAAGGGTCTACGGGCCTTTACATGGGTCTTGAGGGTCATTAGAAGGGTGTGGAGGCCTTTAGAAAGGCCCTGAGGGCCTCTAGAAGGATCTGGGGGCTATTAGAAGCGTCCTGAGGGGGTCCAGAAGGGTCTGGGGGCCTTTTTAAAGGCCCTCAGGGGGATTATAAGGG